>CAUYLG010074941.1:0-127479 GCA_963573385.1 Cacajao melanocephalus
GAGACACTGACAATAAGCAAAAGTCCTTCCTGTGATTCCATGCAGTACCACAGCATCTGAGAAAACAAAGATGAATATAAAACAGTCCCTGCCTTCAAGGAGCTCCCAGTCCAGATATGATAAAAGTATATATGCAATTTAGGACATAGGCATGGTCAAAGACTTCATGACTAAAACACCAAAAGCAATGGCAACAAAAGCCAGCATCGACAAATGAGATCTAATTAAACTTAAGAACTTCTGTATAGCAAAAGAAACTGTCATTAGAATGAACTGGCAACCAACAGAATGGGAAATAATTTTTGCCATCTACCCATCTGACAAAGGCCTAAATCCAGAATCCACAAAGAACTTAAACAAATTTACAAGGAAAAAAAACATCAAAAAGTGGGAGAAGGATATGAATGAACACTTCTCAAAAGAAGACATTTATGCAGCCAACAAACACATGAAAAAATGCTCATCATCACTGGTCATTAGGGAAATGCAAATCAAAACCACATTGAGATACCATCTCACCCCAGTTAGAATGGCGATCATTAAAAAATCAGGAGACAACAGATACTGGAGAGGATATGGAGAAATAGGAACACTTTTACACTGTTGGTGGGAGTATAAATTAGTTCAATCATTGCAGAAGACAGTGTGGTGATTCCTCAAGGATCTAGAACTAGAAATACCATCTGACCCAGCAATCCCATTACTGGGTATATACCCAAAGGATTATAAAACACTCAATTATAAAGAAACATGCACACGTATGTTTATTGCTGCACTGTTCACCATCGCAAAGACTTGGAACCAACCCAAATGCCCATCAATGATAGACTGGATAAAGAAAATGTGGCATATATACACCATGGAATACTATGTGGCCATAAAAAGGATGAGTTCATGTCCTTTGTAGGAACATGGGTGAAGCTGGAAACCACCATTCTCAGCAAACTGACGCAAGAACAGACAACCGAACACTGCATGTTCTCACTCATAAGTGGGTATTGAACAATGAGAACACATGGACACAGGGAGGGGTACATCACACACCAGGGCCTGTCAGGGGGTGGGGGGCAAGGGGAGGGATAGCAGGGGGTGGGAGGATTGGGGAGGGATAACATTAGGAGAAACGCCTAATGTAGATGATGAGGGGATGGATGCAGCAAACCATCATGGCATGTGTATACCTATGTAACAAATCAGCATGATCTGTTCATGTACCCCAGAACTTCAGGTATAATTTAAAAAAAAAAAAAGAATTTCTACTTCATTTTAGCTTTGGTTTGAGTTTTAGTCATGGAATTTCAACTTGATTTTCTCTAAATTTTTTGAAGTATTCTTTGGAAAAGTCTGATATCAGGTCTGTTCAAGTCACCTTTCCCTTTGTTCCTATAACAAACTTCTATCTCATCATGGTCATTTCTATCCCAAACTTCCTAACACTATCCTTTTATCAGTCTTTCTTATTGGTTAAAATAAATTCAGACCAGCAGTTTCTCAAAATTTTTTCTTACACATGTTTGCTTATAATTCATTGTCAGCTTGGAAAATTAACCACATACCAACACCTCCGTTTTTAATAGGAAACTTCTAGTAATGCCCAAAAGTTAAAGAAACAAAAAATCTGCCACACTTTTGTATCTGTGTCTTGCCTCTTTATACTAGTTTCGTAATCTGCATCATGAAGACTTCATTCATATTCTGCATCTGACCAGGCATGTTGTAATCCATCGCACAATAATGTTTCTTTATATCCTTCCAGAAATCTGTCTACCATTTATCACACCTTTAATGTATTAAAAATAGATTATCTTACTATGCCTTTATACTCCACATTGTTTGAATAAGACAGACATACTTTCCACTGTTATATTACATTGCTAAATTTCTACCCATTAAGTCTCAACATTACACTAAAGTTTGTTTTTACCGCTGCTCGAAATTAAATTTTCAAATTTGTCATTGGCCAACTGAGGTCATAATTTTTAGCCCTGTCTTCCTAATCACTTGCACATTCACTGTCACTGTTCTTTTACCTACAGACATGTTATATTCCATAACAGTTTGAATATACAGATCTTCTTTATTCCAGGTATTTATTTCTCCTCCCTACAAGTTCAGTAAAATTTTACCGAATGGAGCATCACCTCTCCTGACAACCACAGTCTCCAATTTTCATAGTATGCGCATCTTTGCCAATTCATGGTCCAAAAAAAAAAAAAAACTATTTTTCAAGGAAGAAATGTTTGAGATAGCATGAAAATCAAAGTCATAAAAAGCAAAATATGAACTGAATGAATTGTTTAAAATAACACTCCAGTTTTCTGTGACTCAGTTTCATATTTGTAGACATTTCAGGAACCGCATATGGAAATGGCATTGATCTTTGGTTATGTAATTTACCAAAGCTATTAAAAGTTATTAGTAATTAGTGGGATTTTTGCCAATTTTTGCCATTGTTTCTTTGCTATTGCTTCAGAAACTGCCTACCAACTAAGTATGTTAAAGCTTTGTACATAAAGCTCTGTCCTTCATCCTGGTTTTTGGGACAGAGCTTTATGTTTTTGCTGGTACATAGAAGCATACCTCATTGTTTCAGAGACATTCAGATTCCACTCGCAAAGGTCTGGTTTCATACTCAAGATGCAATAAATGATTTTGCTTCAGGAATTAAAACACTGTTTTCTTTGAAACACTTCCCCTCACCAATCTATTCATGAGAATTTTAAATCTCCAATCTTCACAGAAACATTTTCCTCTCCTCATTTCCTTCTTGCATCACCTCTCCCATCTTATTTAAAATGAGTTCACCTCCTTTAATAAGCCATGCCATAAACAATAGTCTCCAAATCTTTACCTTCTACCCAGTACATATTCGGAGTTCTCATAATTGTCACAGCTTCAGGAAGAAAAATCTAGCTCAATTAATCTAAGTAATCATTTCCTGCACCAGTTATCTACGGCTACATAATTACCCCGAAACTTTGTGGCATGAAATAACCATTTATTATTTCTGGTAATTCTTTGGGTCAACTGAGCAGTTTCTGCTGGTTTCACCTAGTCGCAGTCAGATGGGATGTGAAATGCTAAAAGTGGTACAGTAGGTACCTAGTCAGACATGAACAGGGCAGAAAAGGGCTCCCCGACATACACACTAGAAGTATTGGGCGACCATCAGGTGATGGTCAGGCAGTTGTTAACTGTCTCTCTAAAATAACAATTGATCACAGCTGGTGCCAGGGGAACGCAGTCTCTAATAGATAGAAAACACCTGAGACTGGTGATCAGCAGCTTCCCAATAAGATCTCAGGAGCGAGGAGAAGTAACACAAAACTCCAGAAGTATGCCAACGTATAAAACTCCAAGTCAGGGGGCCAAGCCATGGACTTGGTCTCTCAAGTCACCCACTCAGCTCTCTTCCAAGTGTACTTTCCTTCCTTTCACTACTGCTCTAAAGCTTTTTAATAAATTTTCACTCCTGCTCCAAAACTTGCCTCAGTCTCTCCTCCAGCCTTATGCCCCTCAGTCAAATTCTTTTTTCTGAGGAGGCAAGACTTGAAGTTGCTGCAGACCCGGTATGGATACCTTCCTCTGGTAACAAAAGCAGAGGCATATCCAGCATGGGTCAGCAGGAGCAATCCACATAAGCAAAAATAGGGTACATCATCCGTAAATTTCAAAGCAATAATTTAAATGACGAGAAGTCGGCCTACCTTGGATTATCATCACCATGTGCCAGCAGTTCTGAACAGTGTCAGTGGTAAACTACTCCTCCCTGGGAAAAAAAAACAAAAAACAATGAGTTGGCCTAATTTCTTAACAAATACTGAGGTTCTTGAGTTTTAATAACATTCACATAAGCTTCGAATTAGCCCATTTTATTACTTATATTTTAATGAACATGGTATTCTACACAGAATTTGGAGAACTCACTGATTGTCTTCCCCGACCAGCCCCTATTACATGTTTGTTTTAAGAGTCGTTTCATGGTGACTACAAATTGTTCAAGCTTTGTGTGTAGTTTACATCCCTAGGCCTGTGGTACTACATATTCTTGTGTTTAATCAGTAGATTTGAAATTAGCAATGATAAAATGACAGAATAGCAGGATCTCAGGTTGTGCTTCCTTGTCTTACAATCATTTTTTGGAATTTTTGTGAAAAAAAAAAATTTTAACTAAGGCAAGGCAAAAACTGATGTATGTTTTTGTTGAATACAATTTTTAGTTCATCTATATTTTGCTCAATATGAATATCTTTGAAATTGACCTCTATTTGTTATCTTACTTGCCAAATATTTGCTTTAAAACTAAGAAACATTACAAAAATTATAATTATTATTTGTTATAGTTGAATGTAATTTTGCCATAGGGAAAAAGATGGTGTTAAAATGATATACTGTGAGTGTCCAACACTTGAATACACTATTAGCCAGAGAATCTAAGATGCACTCACTCATATATCTGGAGTTGGTGTTGTTGGCAGGGATGCCTGGAATCTTCTCCACAAAACTGCTTCTCCTCCAGTAGGCTAGACTGGTTGCCTCACAAGATGATCTCAGGGCAACGTTCCTAGAAGGTGAAGGTGGAAGCTGCAGGTCTTATAAGACTTACTAGCAAAAGAAGTTGCACAATTTCTCTTTCCCCATATTCTATGGGTTAAAGCAAGTGGGAAGATAGCTCAGACTCAAAGGGTGAGAAAATAAACTTCACCTCTGGGTAGAAAGGGCTACACATTTTAATAATACATGTATAAAAGCTTACCCCAGGAGGTCCTTTGTAGTGCAGTCTTCCAAATCTAAATTACTGGGGAAACCTACTTTATTTCATGTTACCTAGAAACTATTAGGTTCCCAAAATGATAGGAGCTCCTGGAATGGCTGCCTTTGAGTCAGTCTGGCCATCCCATCACTCCTTTGGGTAATTACTGCAAATTACCTCTAGGTGTTAGCAATTAATATAGATTGACCCCAGCTGGGTACCCCCAGGCTTTGGCATCCGTCTTTTACCCTTATAGACCAGATATTTCAAAATCTCTTTCTTGCCTCTTTAAGCTCTTTTGTCATTCTTTTCAGAGCTACATTCTAAACTTAGCTGGGTCAATGAGGGTCTGCCTGTAAGATCTCCCATGAGGGAGGATTATTTTTTGCAGCAGTTTAGTTTGTCAGTAAGCAAATATGAACTTAATAAGGATTTGATTTGATTGTGGACCAAATCTGACCAAAGCTAGAAAGAATGCCTTTCCTCTTCTTACAGCCTTTTATTTTGATCCATTTTATGGCACATCGACTTTTAGCTTTTACTATGCTTACATGTGCAGTGGCATCTCTTTCCTGGTAGGCTTCAAACACCCTGAGAACAGCGTTCATGCTGTCCTCTCCCTTGTATCTTCCACAACATCTTGGGTGGTTCTACAAACAGTGAGTCCTAATAAATATCTATTGATGAATAAATGAATGCATAGAAACTTTCCCTGTGTATTAGTCGTAATACAACAAATAATTTAAAAGTGGGTGTAACCCTTACTCCCCTACACCAGAGAGGAAGATGCTAGAATTAAAGCTGAGCTAAACAGGTGAAGCAATAATTAAATTTGTGGACTTTGATTCTGCATTTCTATTCTCAAGGCTAATTTCTCATCTGCTTAAATGTAAACTTCTCCATAAAAGAAAATCATTGTTCCAAGTTTCTTCAGGTATAAAGGGAAGAACACAAAACACACACGTTCATTTCCTGAAAGTTCCAATAGAGGCACCAGCATAGAGAACACTTCCTCCACCACCACCCTCTGGACCGTGACAATGCTCATCTTTGTTCTCTTAGCCGTGTCACCTTTTCATTTCCTTCAGCTGTGCATGTCTTCAAGTCTTTTGTCTGCTGCCTGGAGAATGAGTATTATCTGAAAGAATAAATGACTGCTTGAGGAAATGAAAGTGTACAATCACTTTTTACAAATCTGTCTAATGGTTATTTGCAAAAGAAGTGAAAATGCTGAAACACTTCTGGTTTTTAAGAACATAGTAAGTAAAAAATATGCCCAAGGATCCAAACAAGTCTGACCAAAGTCAATTAATGACATAACTGTACTTCTTCATTTAAAATTTGCTTTAATTGTCACTAACTTTATTTGTTAGTATTACTTTAACCAGTGAGTCTCGTACTTTAGCTGACATCAGAATTGTCTGGAGGGCTTGTCAAAATACAGATTACTGGGCCTCCCTTGCAGAATTTCTGAGTCAGGCCTGGAGTAGGCCTCAAAAATGTGCATTGAAAATAAATTCCCAGGTAACATTGATGTTTCTGGTCAAGAGACCACACTTTGGGAACATCTAACTGAAACTATTTTTATTCACATATGGCTCCCCACCTACACGTTTCTAACACCTCCTTAGAATATCTCATGAAATTCTAGGTAATTCATCACCTGGTAGAATACTTAATACCATAGTTATTTATAGTTGAACTCCATCTATAATTCATAAATGTACAACTAAAATAAATAAACGTAAATCAGAAGTGATTCAGGAGATAATGTTGCATGATCAAAACGTAAAATTGTTTTAAACTACAGGCCATTTTACCAAATCAATAAATCAAAATTATTTACTACATACATTCAGTACAAATCAGTCCTCTTCAATAAATAGAATTAAATTATGCCTTTTCAGGTAAGCAAAAGTACCATTTAGCATTATTGTATCTAAAATGGTTTCACCTTAAACACAATAAGAGGGTAAGAGGCAGAGAAGGCACCAGAATCTCCAAAGGGAGAATATCTAAGTCAGTGAGATTTACCTGTTTCTGGGTAAGGACCAAAGACAAAAGATAAAAGAAAATTAGAAGGAAAGAGTAAGTTGCCGGGTTAAGGCTTTTGCTCAGATTAAAGAGAAATAGTCAAAACAGATGAAGTCTCCATGATAACCTAGAAAGTCTAGCCCCCTCCCCCTATCTGTGGTCCTTAAATCCACATCTTTAGTTCTTCGTCTTCTGCAGCTTCCAAATTAGACACACACATGTGTTCCCTCCAGTAGGCCTCTCCAGGTTGTATTCCCTCTTTCTTTCACAATGCACACAGGCTTTTGACAAACGTTTATTCAATGAATAAATAAATGAATTAGAAGGCAGTGGAAATAAAGAAAAAGTTATAAACTTAGAAAAAGAGGGGAAACTGATTCTTGCTCTGGAGTGGAGCCGGGATGTTTTGGCTGAGGATGTTCTTCATATGTGTAGAGTCTGAGGGAGGTGACCCGCAGACAGGACTGCTGTGCAGAGCTGTGTACGGGGTGTCATTAGAAACTCAATCTAGATTACAATGTTGATACTAAGTCCAAAAGTTGTGGGGAGCACCACCTGCCTAATTGAATGCAGAGGTCTACAGAGGAACCCTATAGTCTGGGGGTTAGAAATTAGGGCTTTGGGTAAGATAAATTCTAACTGGTTCTAACTTGTGTGATATACAAATTTAACCTCTCTCAACCACCATTTACTCATCTGTTGTGACTGTTAAATAAGACTGCTCCTGCTTTCTGCAAAATGCTTAGAATACATCTTTCTCAACTGGTTTGACCTCTTCTCTCTATGACCTTGACCTGCTTCTCATTTCAGGCAACTATGGGAATAGGAACTCCAGTTTGTTATTTCTAGTCCTGGAACTGGCCCCTGCCCAATTCATCCAGTGTCTCTCAAACTCTCTCCTGCTGTGACACATTTGATAATTTAGGTCTCTTCTATCACAAAGAAATATCTAAAGTCATAGCATGCTGGTAAATATCGAACAACCAGCTCCCTGGGGTGGAAAAATAAAAAGCCATGATTTGTAGTGTTCACCAATATCTATGGTGTAAATGCTCCCACTGTGCCAACTGGAAGCTACCAAAACAAAATCACAGAACAGAGTTCAAAAGCAAACTATAATCAGCTTTTGTGAGCCTTTCTAAACTGTTCCAGCACAGCAGTATGAGATGAGGTAGGGGCATTCACCACTCCCACCACTTACTCTTTTCTCCTTTCTCCGTTTTTTTTTTCTGTCTTTTCTTCCTTTCTATAATTATCTTCCACAACTTCTTTTCCCTTTCCCACGTGTCTGTCAATTCTTGGGACTATTGACTACTCACTGAGAAACTCCACCAACTTTGCTAAGCCCTGCTCATAGACTCAAGTCATAAAATTATGATCTCTACAAATAATACACACCACCAAGATAGTTCTCAACTATTACCACTGAATGAGTTAAGAGTTGATTTTGTGGCCTCATATAAAACTTGCTAGAAATTAAAACCAAAGAATCTCTGGCCATTAAATTGGTATGTAGAATGAGCCAATAATTGCCTCTCAATATCTTTTATTTGCACAAAGGAATTACCTAATTTTCCATGGGCTGATGAAGTAGGAGAGAGCAGTAATGGTGGAGCAAAGGGACCTGGGATGAAATTAACTCTTAAAGCCCCAGGCTGGGATTAAATTTTTATAGTAAAATTTGTATAAATATTCCATCCCTTTGAATTCTAAATGAAATAGAAGTGTCTCCTATAGATATGGATTATTCCCAGGACAAATATTGGACCATACCATATTCTAAAGGATTATTCCTCCCACCAAATATAACCTCCCCTCAGCACTCCTCCAAAAGTCTTTGTAATTGGATCCATTACCCAGAATCTTCTTCTACCTCTACCCTGCCCCAGCCACTCTGTTGAAAAGAGTGGAATACACAAGCCTATCAAGTTAAATGAGTCTTTGCCAAAGTGTGAGCAGCAGGGGCCTCTGAGAGTCATAATACATAAAGGGCATCGTGGGATAGGTTCAGATTCAAGGCCTCCCTTCAACTGCTTAAGAATTGATAATCAGGCACATTCAAGAGAGAACAGAGTGCTCCATAGCTGCAGACCAGTAATAATGCTTTTTTGGGAAGATTATTGTGATGCATTTGTAAGTTTTCTGCCTGCTTTCAGAGACAGGGAAACATGCTTAATATGGCACTCATCTTACTCTTAGATATGAATTGTATAATTCAATCTCTGGAGTCCAATGCAGAACAATTGTTTCATATTAGTAGAGCTACATTATATTCTGTATGCTTTAAATGTTCACCTGTCTCTTTGAGTGCTCTCAGCTCCTATTAAGAACACTTTGAAGAGGCATCATTCCAAGAACAACCTTGGATTTAAACTTTGGGATGAATAGTAAATCAAGGGTGCAGCCATCTTTTCAAAAAGCGACTAAAATCTAAGGGAGGCCACATAAAATGCTCTGTTTCAAAATAGTTTTGCTTTGTGTAATATCTATTCCCCATTTTCCTTACTCTATTTCCATTAATGAATTTTTTAAATTTAATTGGAATTATCCTATAGACTTGCTATCCAATTTAAAAATGGTACATAAAATGATTACTTTGCAGGTGCTACCTGCTTTCAAAATATATGCAATAAAGTTTAATCTTATAGAACAATTAGAAAGTAATTATTTGCATTAGAGAAAGAACCATTCTAGCTTTATGCATTTAAAAAAATACTGTATTTTGACAGCCTAATTCAAATGTTATTGATTTACAACAATCGAAGAGAAGAAAAGAATCCAGGGAAGTAAAACTGAAAAACATATAAATGCTAAATGAAGGATTTGGAGGTGGGGATAATAAATGCCACTAACAGCTGACTCAAATACCAATAATGACATTACTGCCAAAAGTTTATTTATTGCTTACCTAGAGCTTTTAGCCAGAGTCACTAATGCTCATTCCTGAGACAGGATTAAAGTATATCAAGAAGGTCAGTTGGCCTGCCAGTGAGGAATGGAAAAAGTCTTCTAGCCTTAGGCAAATGCACACATTTTTAGAGTAAAACCCGGGCCTCTTGGCTAAGATTTTGATATTCTGTCCAGACCCAATTCCACTAACTTCAGACAGTGGTCAAGACCCAAACTTGAAAGGACTAACTGGGTACAACCATAGCTTTTCCATTCTCCTGAATTCTAGACTCCTATTGCCAGGCCCCACCTGGCACACTGGACCTACCTTTTCAATAATGAGATAAGAAACAAATATGAAAACAGACCAAAGTAACAATGACACCCCGAGAGGAGGGTTCCCCCATGCTGCATATGCCACTCACATGTTTTCTTACATTACTCACCCAATGTCTCCACAGGCACATTGAAGGTAGAAAACTGCCTAACAGACCTCTTCATTCTCCAACTTTCTTGCTGTCATCATTCAATGATCTTTTAAAAATCTATGGAGCCCACAACCAAAGAACCAGTATGTGATGGCTTTTGAGTAGACAAGTTTCAAGATGGTGAGTTTCATAATAACTGAACATCAAGACATTAACCACAACAACACAATGAGAATCAACAGCAAAAACAGTTCTGTAAGTGTCTAATACTCCTCCATCTATAGGACTCAAAAGGTAGCATGGACCTCAGTGTACAAAAGAAATAAGAATTCTCTTCCCTCGTGGGAAAAAAAGACTCAGTGACAGAGTGAAGATTCATCTTTAGTCCCAGCTCTCCTCTGAAATTTGCTACCTCTCAGTGTTAATTTTGGAGGGGAAAGTGTTGTATACAAGAAACATGTCCAAACTTGAGAAGTTGTCTTATGCCTAGGCCCTGGTGTATGCCTAGGCTCTGCCATTGGCCCTGTGACTTCTATAAGCTATGTAAATGGTCAAGTGTTTGTTTCTTCATCTGTACACTAGGGATAACAATAAACACTCCTACTTTCAAGGGATTACCATGACGGTCAAGTGAGAAAATGAGTGAAGCTGGTTTGTCTGACACTGAGTCCTAGTGAGAGAAGCCACCACTGCATAAACCCTGCTTAATTTCATCCCTTATAACATATTCTTTGACCTCACTAGAAACTTTACGTTTCAGTCCAAAATTGGACTTGGGTTACTTGGTTAACTACCAGCCAAAACATCACCTTTACCCCTTCCAGAGGTTGCCCAATGCATGAGGAGAAAAATCAGACCTATCAGCTAAGCCGCTATGTCTCCAAAGACATGATGAAATGCTGGGGCATGAGGTAAGGCTAACACCATCCTAAAAATGGATCAGAGATGAGATAATACATGCAAAAGCGCTCTGAAACCATAAAGCACTAAAACGCTGTGTGTTGTAACTGTTAATGAGGAGGGGTTGGGTTTGGGTGACAGTATTTCGTGGCTGGGCCCAAGGTCGCACAGTCAGACCTCAGACATTGCCTAGACAGCTGCTGTTCTGACTGAAGAACCAATGTCCTCGTCATCCTTGTCTCGGTATAGACCCCGAACATTACTCATGCTGCTTCATTACTCTTGTTTTAGGGCTTTTGTTGATTTCTGAATAGAGTTTAAAAGAGGTTTTCTTTCACACCTACTTAGAAACACTGGAAAATAACATCCCCACACCCTTGACGTGTGTCATTTTGTCTATGAGATGTCTTTAAAATCCTTGGGACTCACTGAACTAAATTTCGAGGACTAACTTGCAAATCAGAGATCAACTCCCTCTCGAGAGGAAACAAAAGGAAGATACATAGCTTGGTCATTGTGGCTGCTGGACAAGATGATAAAGCAGCCACAGCCACCAAGCTCGTGGGTACCGGTGTACTCGCCGTACTTTTTAAATGAGATGGTTTTAAAATGTACCAAAGCACTGACATTCTAAACAAAAGACATTACCTCTAACTTCAGTTTCTTTTTTCTGGCATCTTCTTATTTTTTACCCCAGAAATAACAGAACCTTAACATACTTCTCTAATCTTCCCCTCAATCCCCCTTATACTTGCCAAACCAATAACCCTGAACCAGAGTTCGTATCTATAAAGATTTAAGATGATACAATTCAAAATAAACTATGTGAAAAAAACACTGAGATCTCAACAACTCATACCATTATTTGTCTTCATTTATACTAAAAGCACAAAAACAGCCAAAATGTTTGTTTATTTATAAAGATGACAACCAACAGTTCCAGCGGGTCTCTATAACAAATGTGTTACTCAGCACTGAGTGTCAGACCTGAATAATAAAGGCTTTAGTTAAGAGCATCATGGAATTTGAAGAGACCTTAAAGGTTATATCATCCAATCTCAACAGTTCACAGATATAAGAAGCTAAGATCCAGGGGAGGGAATCCCTTGCCTGTGACCACACTGCAGTTAATGGTCTCATCTTTCCGATCCACCACTCTGCATTACACCATGCTGAAGGCTCTCTTTGATCTTCTAAAAACAAGCCTTATTCCCAGCCCAACGACAATAACATCTTCGCTCCATGTATTGAAAAGGCAAGAAAACCAATCATTAGTATAAATTTTAAAATAGGTTATCCTATTCATCTGTCCTTATATATAGGTCTTTGGAACATGTTGCCATCAAAACTTCAAGGATTTGTGGATAAAAGATAGCACAAGGTCATATGAAATTTAAAAATATATATTTATTTTAATTATGAAAATTATTTGTAATTAATATTAGGCAAATAGCAAAATGCAGTAGAGTACCAAGTATTTAGAGAGGGGATCATTACTCCCCCACTGTTAAGTCACAGCATGGTAAATAGGCTATTCGGAAACGAAAATGCTCATAAATATATATATGCCATCCTGAGTACCCCTTCATTTCAATAACACTAATTGCCCTTTTTTTCCTTGCTGCTCCTAGCCATATTTCTTGGAAAACAACAGCTGTGTTTATTCAAATAGCAGCATACTGATGACTTGATGATAGGGTAATCTGCTGGAATTCCAAGTGTGACAGTCCCAGAGATAACTTCTCGGCACACCAGAAAAGTATCCTTTGCATAGTACAAAGCTTTGGAAAGGAATCCCCACTTTGTTAGCAAGTGGGATTGGGTGTTCTTTATTTCAACTGGTTGCAACATTGAATTTCTTCCAACAAGTATCATATTTTCTGGTTCTTGCAGAATAATCTTCCCATACATCATTGTCACAAAGTAAATCTGCAACATGAACATTTTCACTTCAATGGCTTCTAAGCCAAGGGATTAAACAGTGCCTTGAATTACAATAAAAACAGCCACAAGATTCGGTTCAAAATCAGAGCAATAAATTCCACTTGTTGGTATTTTCTCCGAATCAATGGATACTGGAGGGGATAATAACAGCTTAAGAAGCAATTTACTAGAAAAAAACACAACAATACAAACAAACAGAGACCCAAATATCCCTGGGAATGTAATTAATTGAAGAAGGTTAATTTCTAAGTGTACCAAGGGTTAAATTTCTACAAGAAGTTGTCATCTTTCTTGATGATGACCACTCGAGACATAGTTCTACTGAATATAAGACTTATAAAGAATTTTTAGACATAAAATAAGTTCAAAAAAGCTAGCCAACATTTTTAAAGTTATGAAGCAGTTGGTCTCTTTTAACAATAATCTTTATAACTTGGGAAGTTTTAAATTTTATTATTGAGTCTTGATGTTTATCAAGAACTTAATTCTTTTCTTTAGGAGACCTTGTCAAATCAACTTAAAAAAACAGACTTGTATTGCTGATTACCTTAAAAATATCTATAACAAGTACATATATAAAGCAATATGTTTCAGGTATTCTTTCATGTTCTTGAATACATTAGCTCTTTAAATGAAGGGGTCCTTTTTTTTCAGATGGAAAACCTGAAGCACAGAAACCTTGCCACTAGTCCAAGCTCACCCAGCTAGTGAGAAATGGTCAAGATCCCAGCCCATGCTTCTAACTCTACAGTTCATGTTCTTCACATGGACACTATTCTTCTCTCAAACTAAGTATAGCATGCAAGAAAAAAAATTATACAAGGCTTAAAAACAACATCTTATAGACATTAATAATTCCTTCAGATTAAAGGGCATTTACATGATATCTCACCAAAAAAAGGAGTCTATGGAAGGAGACTGGACTTAGAAGTCCTGCTAAGTCCAAAAATTTTTAATGCATCTATACACCTGATGCACAAGACTGAAAAGAAATTGAGGAAGCTTATCTCCAGCAAGAAATTTGGACATTTTTCAAAAAGACTATTCTCTCTGTTTCCTGGAGAGAGAAAAGGGAAATAGGCTTCTAAAAAAGTCTGTTCAGGTTGGGTGAGACTTTAGAAGAGCTTTCTGTCTGCCAAAATGAGTTCCCAAAAAGATTTATAAAAATTGTTCTTCTAGAAGTTATGTTTTTATTTTGTTTTGTCTGATTTTGGTTTTTAACACAATAGAATGCTACAGAACTAGAATGGTTTGATGAATTCCTAAAAGGAGACTAATTAATGGTCTATAATTTCATGAAGGCAATTCTGTCTTTGGAATAGGATGAGAACTTAAATCAGCAGATAGCAAAGTCACACTCTATTTCTTTACTCACTCAGGATAGCTTTTGGAATATTCCCAACACCACTAAACAAATTCCAAACCTCTTTGTGTACCATCTTCCCCCTTTTCTTCACGGATTGTATCTTCACTGTAGATTTCAGGTGGAAGTTTTCAAAATCAGAATGGCAATTTCAGACTAAAATGGCTAACACACATGACAGAACCTCTCCTAAATTTTCATGAAAATCACTAAGTGTCTATATGTGTGTTTGTATATCAATATATATATATATATAAATGTATGTGCATGTCCATGAGTATCTGTTTGTCAGAGATTTTGTGTGTGTATGTGTGGGTCAAATGAAAATGAAAGTAGGCATAGGAAAAAAAGTAGAAATTCAGTCTCAAAATTTACAGAGGATTTCAAGGGGAACAAGCAGAATAAAAAGAATTGGAGCAATAAGTAAAGACATAACTAAAGAAAACATTCCAGGCTTTTAAAAATGTCCTAAATGCATGTATATAAATAATTCAATATGTTCCAGAAAAAAATTAAGTTAAAAAAATCTATATCTAGAGGAATCCTTGGACAGTGTTTTTCAAGAATAAATAAATTTCTTATAAACATTCAGGAAAAATGTATTCTACACTTAAAGGAACAAAATTAAAGTTAGTCTCAGACTTCTACTTTGTAAGTTAAATTACAGAAGACAAAGGAACATGCATACAGAATGTTGAAAGTAAATTTAATATCTAACCTATTTGTTAATCTATTTGAAATGCATAATAAATCATATCTCCATATTAAAACCTCTCAAGGCTTTTCATTGCCTTTATAACAATGTACCAAATCCCAACCGTGATTCACATGGCCATCCACCATCCACAATTGAGTTTTTACCCACTCTTTATAGGATTTATATGTTCCACTCCTCTTCACTTTCAGTGTTTTAAGTATGCTGGTCCTCTTTCAGCCTCTCAAATTTACCATCTGCTCCTACCTCAATGCGTCATTCATGGAGTTTCTGTTACTCAGAATATTCTTCCTCCTACTCTGCATTTCTGCTAAAATTTCAGGTCTCAGTCTAATGCAATTTTTTAAAGTAAAAACGTTCTCTGATTCTCAAACTAGGTTGTTAGGTTGTTCCTTCTGAATTATATAGCCATATAACCACTCTTATCTATCCTTTTTGTCTTCATATTCTTTATGTTTTCAATATCCATTACCTAGTAAATTATAAGCTCCAAGAGGGCATGGGCTACCTCTGTCCTATTCACTCTTGTAAGTTTAATATTTAACATTGTACCCAGAACATAGAGGATGTTCAATAAGTAGTTGTTATAGGAATGAACATATTAATGAATGAAACACAAAAATATTCTTAAATATTCAAGAGCTTGGAAAATATATTACCCATATGCCATTCTTTAAGAGTATTTGTATATATGTGTGCATATCCCAGCCACTCAAAATATTAGCCGTATTAAGAGCTCAAACATGAAAACTGTGCTGTAAAATGACTGATGTTGAGGACTGAGATCATTGAAATACGTACTTGCCTACAAATGTATTGAAACATATCACAATATTAAAGGCAAATAAATAAAATCCAATTTGAAGTTAGTTAAAAATTGTCAGTAATAACTATTAGTTATGGAATTATGGCCAATTTTTATTTGTTCACACGTTCTTTTATATTTACCAGTCTATAAAAATATATATAATATTTTTCTAATTGAAGAATTACATATTTTTCTACAGAAGAATATACAGTGAAAATTGGGGACTAAGCACAGTGGCTCACACCTGTAATCCCAGCACATTGGGAGACTGAGATGGGAGGATTGCTTAAGGCCAGAAGTAACAGACCAGCCTGATTAACATAGTGAGACCCTATCTCGATACAATTTAAGTAAAATAAAATTTTTAAGTAAAAATAAATTAGAAAAAAAGAAAACTAGGGGAGGAGGAAGACACTTAACAAAATATTCAGTGCATTGTTTTTGTCAGTGATAGGTTTAAGAATATGGCCATTTGACTCAATTTTGACCAACAGAATACAAACAAAAATCTGCTGATAGGGAGTGCTTCTGAAAAATATTTTCCTTTCTGATGAAAAAGGGGGGAAATGGGAAAAAATTATCTTTGCTTCTTTGTCAATTTCAGATATGGCTATGTTAGAAAATTATCTCACCATAAAACATCTGAAAATTGCTCATCTACTGTACTACCAGAAAAAACAAATATTCTTCTCTTATTATAAAGATTGGTTTATTTTTATAACATTATTTAGGAGTTTTTAAAATGATTTAAGCTTTTATTTTGGATTCAGGAGTACTTGTGCAGATTTCTTACATGGGTATATTCTATAACACTGAGAGTTAGGTTACAACTAGTCCTGTCACCAGGTTGTAAGCATAGTACCCACTAGGTAGTTTTTCAGCCCTTGTTCTTCTCTCTCTCTCCTCATTCTGGTAGTCCCCAGTATTTATTGTTTCTATGTTTATATCAATGTGTACCCAGTGTTTGGCTCCTGCTTATAAGTGAGCAGTATCTGGCTTTCTATTTCTGGGTTAATTTGCTTAGGATAATGGCCTCCAGCTGCATCCATGCTACTGCAAAAGATACAAGTTCATTTTTTATGGCTGCATAGTATTCCATGATATATATATGTACCACATTTCCTTTATCCAATCCTCCACTTATAGGCATCTAGATTGAGTCCATATATTTGCTATTGTGAATAGTGCTGCGATGATCATACAAGTACAAAGTACATGTGTCTTTTTGATAGAACAATTTATTTTCCTTTGGGCATATACTTAGTAATGAGATTGCTAGATTGAATGTTAGTTCTGTTTTAAGTTATTTGAAAACTATCCAACTTGTTTTCTACAGTGGCTGAACTAATTTCTATTTCTACCAACAGTGTATAAGCATTTAAGATTTGGGAATTTAAAATCTTATTTTTAATCTACTCTTGTCTTACCATAACTTTTATAAGATGCCCTTTAGTATGATGACTCCCACTGTTCTTTACACCTGAAATGATTTAACCTGTTATTATCCTGCAAATTTTAGTTTTTCAAGCCCAATTCAGGTATAATCTTCATTATAAATTATCTTTAAAATTTGAGAAATAAATTATTTTGGGTTTATTTTTTGTTAATTAGCCAACTAATTTCATTAGAAAACTCTTGCAAGGCATTAAGAAACAGGTAATCCTACATGCAATAAATATTCAAGAGATACAATTAGAAAACATATATAGATTCTGAGACTATGGAATAAAAATGCATTTTCTTATTCCTCTAAGTACAACTAAAAGTTCTGGACATTATAAAACAAATATTAGTGAACTTGAAAGTGGAGAGAAGAGGGCAGACTGAACAGGACAGATGGTCAGAACTCAAGAAACAAGTTCCCTAGGTTACATATATACACATATATTTTACTTTAGGTTCTGGGATACGTGTGCAGATCATGCAGGATTGTTACAAAGGTACATACATGGCAATGTGGTTTGCTGCCTCCATCCCCCCATCACCTATTTCTGGCATTTCTCCTCATGTTATCCCTCCCCAACCTCTCTACCCACTGCTGTCCCTCCCCTAGTCCCCCCCAACAGACCCTACTGTGTGATGCTCCTCTCCCTGCGTACATGTGTTCTCATTGTTCAACACCTGCCTATAAGTGAGAACATGTGGTGTTTGATTTTCTGTTCTTGTGTCAGTTTGCTGAGAATAATGGTTTCCAGATTGATTCATGTCCCTACAAAGGACACAAACTCACTGTTTTTTATGGCTGCATATTATTCCATGGTGTATATGTGCCACATTTTCCTTGTCCAGTCTATCATCAATGGACATTTGGGTTGGTTCGAGGTCTTTGCTATTGTAAACAGTGCCACAGTGAACATAAAAGTGCATGTGTCTTTATAATAGAACAATTTATAATCCTTTGGATATATACCCAGTAATGGGATTGCTGGGTCAAATGGAATTTCTATGTCTAGGTCCTTCTTTATGTGTCATATATTCCAGAGTTGGACCTAAGAAACTGACAACCTCAAAGAAATAATAGCTGAAAATTTCTCAAATTTTGCAAGAGACATAGCCTATAGATTTAAGAAGCTAAGCAAATCCTAAACAGGAAAAACACTATGAAATCATACTATAAAACATCATAGTCAAAATTCTATAAGCAAAGACAAAGAAGTCCTAAAAGTAGTGAGATAGAAACAAAAGCTTATATATATTAAAATATAATGAATCAGAGACAGTAGATTTCTCATCAGAAACTATGAAGGCCAGAAGGAAGTGGCACATTTTTTCAAAAGAAAGAAAGAAAAAAAGTATCAACCAAGAATACTATACACACAGAAAACACCCTTCAGCAATAAAGGGGAACTCAAAACATTCTCAGATGAAGTAAAACTAAGAGAATTTGTCTTCAGCAGACCTACTCTAAAAGAATGGCTGAAGAGGCCAGGTGCGGTAGCTCATGCTTGTAATCCCAGCACTTTGGGTGGCTGAGGCAGGCAGATCACAAGGTCAGGAGATCAAGACCATCCTGGCCAACATGGTGAAACCCTATCTCTCTAAAAATACAAAAAAAATAGCTGGGTGTGGTCATGGGTGCCTGTAATCCCATCTACTCAGGAGGCTGAGGCAGGAGAATTGCTTGAACCAGAGAGTCAGAGGTTGCAGTGAGCCAAGATTGTACCTCCGCACTCCAGCCTGGGTGATAGAGTGGGACTCTGTCTCAAAAAAAAGGAATAGCTAAAGAAAATTCTCTTAACCAAAAATAAATGATAAAAGTAGGATCCCTGAAACAGCAAGAAGGAAGAACTTCACAAACAAAAATATGGAGAAATGCAATGCACTTTCCCTTTTTTAAAATTTGTCAAATCATGTTTGACAATTGAAGCAAAATTACAACACTGATATGGTTCCAAATGTATGTCAATGAAATATTTAAAATAATGCTGATGGAAGAAATGAATGATCTAAAGAAATGGAGAGATATACTGTGTTTAAGGATAAAAATACATAGTAAAAATATTAGTTTTCCACAAATTTATATACAATTGTAATGCAATTCCTATTAAAATCCTGGATACCCATTTTTTTGTTGATATTGACAAGATTATTCAAAAAATAATATGAAGAGGCAAAAGAAGTGGAATAGTTAAAAAATTATTGCAAAAGAATAATAATACAAGAATAATGAGTGTACCTGATTTTAATACTTTTTTATCTAGCTATAGTAGTCAAGACTATGTGATACTAATGGAGCAATCCACACATCGATTAACAGAACAGAGAAACCATAAAGAGATCAACACAAATATGTCCAGCTGAATTTTGACAAAGAAGTAACAACCAATGGAGGAAGAATAGTCTTTTCAACAAAAGGTGCTAGAACAACTGGACATCCATAAGCAATTATAATAATAATTTTGTCACAAACCTTACATCTTACACTTACACAAATTTTTGCAACCTTACACCTTACACAAATTAATTCAAAATGGATCATAGACTTAAAGGTAAATTGTATAAGTATAACATTTTGGGGAAAAAAAATTATAGGAGAAAATGTTTGAGCTCCAGGTCTCAGCAAAATGTTTTTAGACTTGACAACAAAGCATATGTATAAATGGAAATATTAATAAATTACACAATCAAAGTTAAAAAATTTTGCACTGAGAAAAAATTCTATTAAGAGGGTGAAAAGACAAGCTACAGACTGGAAGAAGATATTTGTAAACCACATATCTGACAAAGAACTAGTATCTATAACATATAAACAACTGTCAAAACTCAGTAATAAAAATAAAAGCTAAATCAAACAATAAAGAAAACAGGCACAAATGAGTGAACAAATAGTTCATCAAAGAAAGTAAGTAGCAAATAAGCATATGAAGTTATGCTCAATATAATTAGCCATAGGGGACATGCAAATTAAAACAACGAGACATTAATACATGCTTATCAGAGTGGCTGACATTGAAACAGAAAGTCACAGCAGTAGATACTGGCAAAGATAATGAGATATTTGATCACTCATATGCTGCTGGTGGAGTTACGAAATGGTGTAGTCACTCTGCAAAACAATTTGGCAGTTTCTTTCAAAAATAAACATGCAACGGTTATACAACCCAGCAATTTCAGTCGCATGCATTTATAACAGAAAAATGAAAACTTATGTTCATCCAAAATCTTTATACAGTGTTCACAGTAGCTTATTTGTATGTAATAGCCAAAATTTGAAAACAACTCAGATGTCCTTTCACTAGGTGCATAATAGGTAAACAAACTGATGAACACCTATCATAGACTGCTATTAAGCAATACAAAGGAACAATTTATTGACAAACACAACAACCTGTAGGAATCTCCAGAGAATTATCTTGAGTACAAAAAAGCCAATCCTGGACATAGAAAATGTAGTACATTTACACCATGAAATACTATGCAGACATTAAAAAGAATGAAATAATGTCCTCTGCAGCAACATGGATGGAGCTGGAGGCCACAATCCTAAGTGAACTAACTCAGAAACATAAAATCAAATATCACATGTTCTCACTTATAAGTGAGAGCTAAACAATGGGTATGCAGAAACATAAAAATGAAAATAATAGACCCTGAGGCCTCCAAATGGGAGAGGGTGGAAAGGGGATGAAGGCTGAAAAATTATCTGTTGGGTACAATGTTCAGTATTGGGGTGGTGAGTAGACTAGAAGTCCAATCCCCACCAGTATGCAATATACCCATTGATATCATTTGGCTGTGTCCCCACCAAATCTCATCTTCAATTGTAATCCCGATAATCCCCACGTGTTTAGGGAGGGACCTGGTGGGAGGTGATTGGATCATGAGGGTGGTTTTCCCCCATGCTGTTCTTGTGATGGTGAGTCAGTTCTTATGAGATCTGGTGGTTTTATAAAGGACTCTTCCTCTTTAACTCCTCATTTTCTCTCTCCTGCAGCCATGTGAAGAATGTCCTTGCTTTCCTTTCGCCTTCCACCATGGTTGTAAGTTTCCTGAGGCCTTCCCAGCCATGTGGAACTGTGAGTCAATTAAACCTCTTTCTTTTATAAATTAGCCAGTCTTGGGTAGTTTTTTATAACAGTGTGAGAATCAACTAATATCTCATGTAACAACAAAAAAAAGAAAGAAAATGGATATTTTTAAATAATTTTAAAAAGAAAAAGTCAACATCAAATGTTTAAATACTCTATGATACCAGTTAGAAGATGTTCTTAAAATGGTAAAGTTACAGAAATGGAGAACAGATTAGTTGTTATTAGAGATTAAGAAGAAAGTGGGGACAAGAAGGGAGTGGGGACAGGTGGGAAGTGGGTATGGCCATAAAAGTGCAACATGAGGGATCTTTGTGGTACTGGAGGTGTTCTTTATCTTGGCTGCATCAATGCCAATATACTGGTTTTTATATTTAGTATAGTTTTGCAAGATGTTAACATTAGAGAAACTGAAAAATGAGTGCATGGATTCATTGCGTGTAAATGTACAAGTATTTCAAAATTAAAAGCTTACTTAAAAAATACATATATGTAAAACTTTCCATAATAAAACCCTGATAACAATCTTTAACAAAAAGCAATGACTAGGAAAATTATAAACCCATCATATTCATGAATATAGATATAAAATCTAGGTTAAAATACCATCAAATCTAATTCAAAAGAACATTAAGGTCATTCTTTCTCGCCTTAGCAAAGGATTTATTTTATGACTATGAAGAGTTTGATATTAGGATATTTAGTAAGCAAGATCATAATATTAATACGTTTTAAAATGTTATTATCCAAGCAATTTCCAAATAGGCATTTAACAAAATCCAACATCTATTACTTACTTCAAAAATAAGATATGGCAGAGACTGTTACTATTCATCAAACATTTATGTGCTCCTTAATATTTCTCAGTCCCATGAATCTAAGTGGTCTCGGCATATGACTAATTATTAGCAATTAAATGTTGGAAGAAGGAAGAACAGTTGTGCTCTCTTCACATTCAACCTTGTGCAGGTGGTTGAAAGAAAAAAAAATAGAGCTGGTGGAGTTAGATTTTGGAAGCAGGCTGGATCCCTGGACACTATTTGGGAAGAGAAACAGGAGTTTCACATACTATGTAAACAGTGTTACATACTATTACATACTATTACATGAGCAAGCGATAAATCTTTGTTGTATTAAACCATAGAGATTTTACAGTGCTTTTGTTATTGCAGCATAGCCTGTTACTCCCAACTAATATAACTGATACAAACCTTCTGAATCAAAAGACAGAATCACATTTAATACTTTCCAAACCAAAATTCCATAGAACAATCACTGTGATCTTTGGAAAAATGCTACCCCGCATACCTGATCTCTCATGTAATGGCTTTCAGCACACATTTGCATATTGAAGGCACTGAGAAGTCCTATAGAAAAAATCTGTATCTTTGTTGAATTCAACATTTCACAAATGTATTTCACAATTTAATCTTTTAAATAATGAAACATGTATTGACCAATGAATTTGTATTCTACAGAATAAATTGAAGAAAATAAGGTATTTGTGCTTGCTTTGGCAGCATATACGCTAAAATTGGAATGATACAGAGAAGATTTGCATTTCCCCTGCACAAGGTTGATACACAAATTTGTGAAGCATTCCATAGATTTTAAATGAAAGAAAAGAAAAAATAGATTTTAAAAAAGAGAGAATACGGCACTAAAGCATTTTAATGAGATTCAAAAAACAGACCAAAATAGCCACAGATTTGCTAAGGTTTATATCCAAAATCCTTTATCATAGCTTTATTTATAGTATGAAACAAACAATAGATAAATACATATCTCTAGGTAGAGATATATTTAAGCAATAAATATAAAATAAATTAAAAGTGTTTTCAAATTGCATTGAATTCCTGAAAAATTCATATATTTTTGGACTAAGAAAGTGGGATACAAAAGTATATGTATAGTATAGGTCGGGTTAATATACACACATACCCGCACCCAGACAATGAAATACACCAAAATATTAGTAGTAATCTCTGGAGGCTGGAATCAGAGGTAATATTTCATTTTATTTTTTATACTTTTTAAATATTTTAATCAGAAATACTAAACATTATTTTTAAAAGAAATATAGAAATAGAACAGTTTCTTTCTTACAAAATGTCTGCTTTGTCCTTCAGCTAGCACCTTATTATTGATAATAATACTTATAGAGGAGGAATTATCTCTTTTCAGCATGAAACATCTCATATTCATGCAAAAAATAATCTTAATACTTATTATTTTTAATAAGAAAAATGTGCTTAAGTTGAACAGTTTTTATCAAATACTTGATGTGAGTATGTAAAGAACTTGACTTTGGAAAAACTGTGCTATACAACAGAATGTTACAATCGCTGTTTAGATTTGGAGAAGAAAACGAAAAGAGAGTCTGGGAGCTAGCAGCCAGAAGAGTGTTCTGAAGCTCAGAGAGTTCATCCCCATGAGTTTGGCCTAGAAGCACATGGCAATGTGGTCCAATAGAGTCCCATCATCACCACCACCATCAATAACACACATATGGACACATGCACACACACCTTCACACTTCACAATGCAAGTTTCTTAAAAAGCCCTTTTGGTTTTTTTTTGCTCTATGCCTTCCTTAAAGTTTGCAGCTGCCAATTTCCTCCTTCCAGGATTTTCTCTATCTAAAATTCCTCTGTTAAAATAAATATCTGAGAGAGCTTTCACTGCATCATTTCCAAGACAAATTTATGCCCAGTGGTAGAATCACTAGCAGGTAACTCACTATTTTAGCATCTTCATGGTGGTCAACTTCTAGGCATATTTCAATATAAAAGCCACTTTGTGGATATATGCTGCTCCTTCAGTAATATCTCTACCATAGCCTCCAGATCATTGTTTTCTGTTTCATCTTCTGTTTTCTTCAATTCTGCCTTTATTTTTATTTGGATTTTGCAACTCTGATATGTAACATCATAAATTGTATTGGAATATATATATTGCCTCAAACACTTAATGATAAACTTGTACCTCCACATGGAATTAGACAGTTCAATGAAGTAAACTTATACCATTCCCATTTTATGCTCTTTTTCACATATATTCAGTTTTCAAAGTTATAAATTGGTGTTTTCAAGATATAAAATTGTACCCTTTTAGTGATATTTTTAGTTCGCCTTCTAAAAGAAAAAAATAGATATATTAGAGCATGTGCTTACATTTCAAACTTTTAAAAGGGATTTTCTATAATAAATACATGGGAAATAGTCATAGTCAGTTCACTGGATCATAATATAGTAAAGAGTGGGGAATGCAGCTTTGTTGTCAGCTCTGGGTTCCAGTTTCAGCTCTACTTAATATTTTTAATAATTTTGTTTCATCATTTACCTGCCCTAAGTCTCTATTTACTTTTCTGCAATGTAAGTATAAAAGTGGTTGCCTCATGGGTTATAATGATGAATAAATGACATTAATTAAATGTGCTCTGTAACAGTTTATCATTGTTAAAAGTTTTTCCCAATTATTTTGATTCTATATGATCTACTATCACTAAAAAAATACTATTCTGTTGTGCCTCAAAGAATCCAATGGAAGCCTACATAGCATAGTAAAAAAAAGGTTGTCTCCACGGACAAGTTGTTAAAAAAATTTTTTTTAATTTTAAATAGTCCATTGGCTTTTCTAAATCCTAGACTGGAGGAGGCCATTTCCATTTTTTAAAGGTCACTTATGACATTACCAGTATGTGGTTGGTAAAGCATTTTTTTTTTAAATTGTAAGCTCTGAAATACAAGTGCAGAATGTGTAGGTTTGTTACATAAGTATACGTGTGCTATGGTGGTTTGCTGCACTTATCAATCCATCATCTAAGTTTTAAGTCTTGCATGCATTAGCTATTTGTTTTAATGCTCTCTCTTCCTTCTTCCCCCACCCCCTGACTGGCCCCAGTATGTGTTGTTCCCCTCCCTGTGTCCATATGTTCTCATTGTTCAAATTGTACTTACAAATGAGAACATGCAGTGCTTAGTTTTCTGTTCCTATGTTAGTTTGCTGAAGATGATGGCTTCCAGCTTCATCCATGTCCCTGAAAAGGACATGATCTCATTCCTTTTCATGGCTGCATAGTATTCCAGTGTGTACATTTGCCACATTTTCTTTATCCAGTCTATCACTGATGGGCATCTGGGTTGGTCCCATGTCTCTGCCATTGTAAATAGTGCTACAATAAACATATGTGTGTATGTATCTTTATAGTAGAATGATTTGTATTCCTCTGGGTGTATACCCAGAAATGGGATTGCTGGGTCTAATGGTATTTCTGTTTCTAGATCCTTGAGGAATCACCACACTGTCTTTCACAATGGTTGAACTAATTTATATTCCCACCAACAGTGTAAAAGCATTTCCATTTCAGTGCAGCCTCGCCAGCATCTATTATTTCCTGGCCTTTTAATAATCACCATTCTGACTGGTGTGAGATGGTATTTCATTGTGGTTTTGATTTGCATTTATCTAATGATCAGTGACGTTGAACTTTTTTTCATCTATTTGTTGGCTGCATAAATGTCTTCTTTTGAGAAGTGTCTGTGCATATCCTTTGCCCACTTTTTGATGGGATTGTTTGTTTCTTGTAAATTTGTTTAAGTTCCTTGTAGATTCTGGATATTAGACCTTTGTCAGATGGGTGGATTACAAAAATTTTCTTCATTCTGTAGGTTGCCTGTTCACTCTGATGATAGCTTCTTTTGCTGTGTAGAAGCTCTTTAATTAGATCCTATTTGTCAATTTTGGCTTTTGTTGCAATTTCTTTTGGTGTTTTCATCATGAAGTCTGTGCCCATGCCTATGTCTTGAATGGTATTGCCTAGGTTTTCTTCTAAGGTTTTTATGCTTTTGGGTTTTACATTTAATTCTTTAATCCATCTCGAGTTAATTTTTGTATAAGGTATAAGGAAGAGGTCCAGTTTCAGTTTTCTGCCTACAGCGAGCCAGTTTTCCCAGCACCATTTATTAAATAAGAAATCCTTTCTTCGTTGCTTATTTTTGTCAGGTTTGTCTAAGACCAGATGGTGGTAGATGTGTGGTGTTATTTCTGAGGTCTCTGTTCTGTTCCATTGGTCTATATCTCTGTTTTGGTACCAGTACCATGCTGTTTTGGTTACTGTGTCATTGTAGTATAAAGTCACATAGCACGATGCCTCCAGCTTTGTTCTTTTTGCTTAGGATTATCTTGGCTATACAGGCTCTTTTTTTGGTTCTATGTGAAATTTAAAGTAATTTTTTCTAATTCTGTGAAGAATGTCAATGGTAGTTTGATGGGAATAGCATTACATCTACAAATTTCTTCGGGGAGTATGGCCATTTCACAATATTGATACCTTCTATCTATGAGGATGGAATGTTTTTCCATTTGTTTGTTTCCTCTCGTATTTCCCTGAACAATGGTTTGTAGTTCTCCCTGAAGAGGTCTTTCACTTCCCTTGTTAGCTGTATTCCTCAGTGTTTTATTCTCTTTGTAGCAACTGTGAATGGGAGTTCATTCATGATTTGGCTCTCTGCTTATCTATTGTTAGTCTATAGGAATGCTTGTGATTTTTGCACACTGATTTAGTATCCTGAGACTTTACTGAAGTTGCTTATCAGCTTAAGGAGTTTGGGGGCTGAGATGATAGGGTTTTCTAAGATAGAATCATGTCATCTGCAAACAAACAATTTGACTTCCTCTCTTCCTATTTGAATACTTTTTCTTTCTTTCTCTTGCCTGACTGCCCTGCCCAGAACTTTTAATACTATGATTAATGGAAGTAGTAAAAGAGGGCATTCTTGTCTTGTGCCAGTTTTCAAGGGGAATGCTTCCAGCTTTTACCCATTCAGTACGATATTGTCTGTGGGTTTGTCATAAACAGCTCTTATTATTTTGAGATATGTTTCATCAATACCTAGTTTATTGAGAGTTTTTAACATGAAAGGATGTTGAATTTTATCAAAGACCTTTTCTCCATCTATTGAGATAATCATGTGGTTTTAATCATTGGTTCTGTTTATGTGATGGCTTACATTTATTGATTTGCATATGTTGAATCAACCTTGCATCCAAAGGATGAAGCCAACTTGATCATGGTGGATAAGATTTTTGATGTGCTGCTAGATTCAGTTTGCCAGTATTTTATTGAAGATTTTTACATTGATGTTCATCAGGGATATTAGCCTGAAGTTTTATTTTTTGTTGTGTCTCTGCCAGATTTTGGTATCAGGATGATGTTGGTCTCACAAAATAAGTTGGAGAGGAGTTCCTTCTTTTCAGTTGTTTGGAATGCTTTCAGAAAGAATGGTACCAGCTCCTCTTTCTACTTCTAGTAAGATTTGTCTGTGAATCCATCTGGTCCTTAACTTTCTTTGGTTGGTAGGCTATTAATTACCACCTCAATTTAAGAACCTGCTGTTGATCTATTCTAGGATTTAACTTCTTGGTTCAATTGTGAGAAGGTGTGTGTGTCCAGAAATTTGTCTATTTCTTTTAAATTTTCTAGTTTATTTGCATAGAGGTGTTTATAGTATTCTCTCACGGTAGTCTATATTTCCATGAGGTCAGTGGTAATATCCCTTTATCATTTTTATTGTACCTATTTGATTCTTCTCTTTTCTTCTTTGTCTAGCTAGCAGTCTATCTATGTTATTAATTTTTTCAAAAAGCTAGCTCCTGGATTCACGGATTTTTTGAAGGTTTTTCATGTCTCTATCTTCTTCATTTCTGCCCTGATCTTAGTTATTTCTTGTCTTCTGCTAGTTTTTTAATTTGTTTGCTATTGCTTCTCTAGCCCTTTTAATTGTGATGTTAGGCTGCTGATTTGGGATCTTTCTAGCTTTCTGATATGAGCATTTAGTGCTATAAATTTCCCTCTTAACACTGCTTTAGCTGTGTCCCAGAGATTCTAGGACATTGTCTCTTTGTTCTCATTGGTTTCAAAGAACTTCTTGATTTCTGCCTGAATTTCATTATTTACCCATGAGTCATTCAGAATCAGGTTGTTCAGTTTCCATGTAGTTGTATGGTTTTGAGTGAGATTCTTAGTCCTGCATTATAATTTGAATGAACTGTGGTCTGAGAGATTGCTGGTTATTATTTCAGTTCTTTCGCATTTGCTGAGAAGTGTTTTACTTCCAATTATGTGCTCAATTTTAGAATAAGTGCCATGTGGCACTGAGAAGAATGTATATTCTATTGATTTGGGGTGGAGAGTTCTACAGATGTCTATTTGGTCCACTTGATTCAGAACTGAGTTCAAATCCTGAATATCCTTGTTACTTTTCTGTCTCATTGATCTGTCTAATATTGACAGTGGGGTGTTAAAGTCTCCCACTATTATTGTATGGTATTCTAATTCTCTTTGTGTGTCTCTAATAACTTGTTTTATGAACTTTGCTGCTCCTGTATTTGGTGCATATATATATTTAGGATACTTAGCACTTCTTGTTGCATTGATCCCTTTATCATTATGTAATGCTCTTGTCTTTTTTAATCTTTGTTGGTTTAATGTCTGTTTTGTCAGAGACTAGGATTGCAACACTTGCTTTTTCTTTTCTTTCCATTTACTTGGTAAATTTTCCTCCATCCCTTTGAGTCTATGTGTGTCTTTGCATGTAAGATGAGTCTCCTAAATACAGCCCACAGATGGGTCTTCACTCTTTATCCAATTTGCCAGTGTCTTTTAATTGGGGCATTTAGCCTATTTACATTTAAGATTAATATTGTTATGTGTGAATTTGATCCTGTCATAATGATGCTAGCTGGTTATTTTTAATACTAGTTGATGCAGTTTCTTCATGGTGTCATTGATCTTTATATTTTGCTATTAACTACTAAAAGTATATTCTGCACAATTATACACACTCATGTATTGAGTACTTTATGGATTATTGACAACCAATTTCTTAACCTATTTTCACCTACCACCTAACTTTAGCTGGTGCTAAAAATAGGGAAACAAAGTTTATTATTCTAGAAGGTAATACATGCCCAAAAGACAACTATATTATAGAAAAACACAAAATATGCTCCAAAGGCACCAAAATTTTACATGGTTTTTATCCTTTTTATGTATTTTTTTCTGCCAATCTCTATTAAATCAGTAAGTTGATGGTTTATGGAAAATAAAATTCTATTTTTCCCTATCAGGCTTTCATGTTGCCAGTCTTAGCTGATCAGTATTTTAGCAAGATGGCAGCCCCTACTTTAAAGCTAAGAAATGCCACTGGGCATGGAGTGAGATGCTGCTTTAAACATACTCACAACCACATCGGTTGCTTTCATAGTTTGTCATGGGATAAAGGAAAGAATGGAGAAAGTTAAGTACCTATTACAATGTCAGCAGACATACTATTGAGATGAATCTATTTTGACCTTTGTTCACATTCCATCTGCTCTAGTGACTAGGGTGAGTTCACAGGTTTACGATGAGTCAGGCTTCATTTACATTCTCAGAAATATTTGCAGTTTGGAATACTTGATAGTAACACACCCCGAGTGTGGAAACTAAGTTACTAAAGGATTTACTAAAGATGTTGCCATGACCTAGGTGAAGTAATGAAGGTGATCAAGTAGGGTTTTTGCACTAAAAGTACCTCAGTGTCCTGAGGTAGCCCCTGAACCAACCATGTCATCATACAGTTGCCCCCTGGCTAGATCATGACATGTTCCCAATAGAGATAAAATCAATTAAAATAAACATCAAGAGCAACCTTGAGAAGGTGATAAGCTGCAAAATTCTACTAAGCAGAGGTATATGCAAAGGAGAAGAGGATTGCTCCCATGCCTTGAGGATGAAGTTAAAATCCAGGGAAAGCACAGCTGGCAGGGATAGAACTACATTTCCAGGTTGATATCTACATGTAAAACTCTGTCTTTAGGATCAAATGGTAGAAGCACTCCCCTCTTATTTAGTGTTCCCTGGTCACAGAACCATCAAAAGCCAATGAAAGGAATTGCCCCTACACTAGAAAAAGCAAATCACCCACTCAAACCTCACAGGGGAGGTTTGAGTCCTTAAAAATCTCTTTGTAACCTGTAATTAACTTGATTTGATACTTATTCAGCCCCAGAGTTTTCAGTATTGTCTACTCATAGGATAAAAATTCTCCAAATGTTCTCTCTAGCCCTAAGCTATTGATTTAAATATAAACTCACCTACTTAACATCTCCACCAAATTATCCAATAAGCATCTCAAACTTATTTCCCCTTCCCAATCTATCTGTTCTGCAGTTTAACTTATTTTAGTAATCAGCACATCTATTCTTCTGTTAACTAAGCCCAAAATCCTTGAAGTCATCTTTGGTTTCCCTCTTTCCTTAACAAATCCTTCAGCAAATGTGTCAGTGCTTTGCATATGTCCAAAATCCAACCACTTCTCAATGCTTCCACAAACTTTATCCAAGCACCACCATCTCTTGCTTAAATAGTTATATCAGCATCCTAACTGATGTCACTTATTCCGTACCTGCCCCATTACAGGCAATTCTACAGGCACAGCAACTAGAGTGGTGCCCTTAAAAAATAAGTCTGATCATGTCACTCCTCTACGTAAAACCTATCAAAGACTCCCCATGTCTTTGGAGCAAAATCCCAAGTGTGTGCCAGAGCATATCAGGCCTTATTGATCTAGACTCCTGGAGCTCTGCTTTCCACCAGCTCACTCTCATACACACCGCAGCCTCCTTGCTCTTCCTCAGTCACTGCAAACTCACTCCTGCTTTGGGGTCCTTGGACTTGCTAGTACCTCTGCATAAAATGCTCTTCTACAAAGATGTTCCTTCCTTCCTTCAGATCTCTACACAAGGGTCATCTACTCAAAGAGGCTTTTGGTGATCAGCATGTATCCCTCTTTTCTGGCTGTATGTGTCACTACAGTACTTACTACCATCAGACATATTTTGTTTTGTTTATATGTTTATGATCTTTCTCTCCTGAATAGAATGTGAGATGTTTAAGCACCAGGATTTTGTTTATTATCATTACCACATTGTGCACAGAACATGCCACAATGCCTGGAACATATAAAGTGTCCAATACATATTTTGAATGCATTAACATATCAACACAGTTCCTGTTTTCAAGGAACTCACCAGCAAGTAAGGGAAATCATGATATGCACAGCTAGCTATAATGCAAGCCAACTGGGATTAAACAGATTACAGCGAAGCACACACGGGAGACAAAATGATTTCTAGCTGGGGTTAGAGAAGGGCCAAAGTTTTCTCACACACACATACATTCAGACATACACATGAGTATTTAAATTAGGCTGAAAAAGTAAATAAGATCTCAATAAGAAGAGACATGGAGACTGGCATGGGCACAGTGCAAAAACTTGAGTGTTTAAATGATCCTGAGTGGCAGCCATCTGGAAGCTAAATACAAAGGAAAGGAGAGGAGGCTGGAAAAAAAGAGTGAGCCAGATTTTTTTAGGGGTCTTGAATGCAATGAAAGGTGATGCTGTTTTAGGCATCCATGAAATATTTATTAAGGAACTCCTTTGGGCCAAACTCTGTGCTCAGTGCTTAGAATGTAAAATTACATTCCCAATCCCTGTGCTCAGGAAATATAGAGCAGAGCACACATATGTAAATATGCAGACCAGTGAGTGCCATAATATGTTATGAGTGTCATAGCAGCCACCTGAGGGCCACATGATGAAGGAATGAGAATCCTATGGTGTAGAGAGGAATTTCCAGAAATACCTTATGGAGAACAGGAGTCAAGGACTTTTGAGCTGTAGATTAAAATAGTAGGTTCCAAATTTTTGAAAGATTGTACGAATTAAGGTAGGCAATTAATAAGAAGGGAGAAAGCCTGGTGAAAAAAGACGTAACTTTCTTCTGAGTAAGGATTAAAAGCCTAATCAAATTACCTTAGACGTGGAAAGATATCTCATCCCCTGTACTGGTGAGTGCTTACCTTCCCAGAAATTTCCTAAAGATAAAAGTCTCATCTGTGTAGAAGGAAAGATGATCAAAATCCTCCTATTTGGTGATATATTACATCTCTCTTTAAATTAAACCATGTAAGAAATATAGAAAAAGCTGTAAAAAGATTATCAAGGTGTGTACAGAAGAACAATGTGGACAAGTTATTTCATGTGTAAGGAAATACATGGTAGGCCAGGCGTGGTGGCTCACGTCTGTAATCCTAGCACTCTGGGAGGCTGAGGCGGGCGGATCATGAGGTTATGAGTTTGAGACCAGACTGACCAACATGGAAAAGCCTTGTCTCTACTGAAAATACAAAAAATTTGCCAGGCATGGTGGTGCATGTCTGTAATCCCTGCTACTCTGGAGGCTGAGGCAGGAGAATCGCTTGAACCCAGGAGGGGGAGGTTGCAGTGAGCCAAGGTTGTGCCATTGCACTCCAGCCTGGCCAACAAGAGCAAAGCTCCATCTCAAAAAACAAAACAAAAAAAAAAGAAATACAACATGATATTATGTTGAATGGTCTTTAAGAAGGATGTAATTATATCACAGCACCATCTTTTATGTCTATTACTGTGTACATTACTTGTATATTGTCAATGGTTTGATAACCAAATAAAAAAGAACTTGCAATATGCTCTCCTCCCATCCTTCTGCAAATCCTCTTCAAGATTTCAAGATGTTAGTTCTGACAAGTTCAAATCATAATCATGGTAATTAGTATTTGACACTTACAGCCTCTTCACCAACAGTACATGTTGTTCATTTGTCAACATATAGTTTCAGTATAGAAAATATTTATCATATATAAGAACCATATTTTGAGCCATTTAGGAACATTTTGATAATCTAGACATACTGAAGGGTGCTTCCACCACTGATTTTTTTTCCCCTGAACTATTTCTATTTTGTTAAGATGTAATTTTGTAAGCTAAATTAATTCTCAAATTTTTGTTTGTTGCATTGAGTCTATCAGAATTATTTTCTGACTCACAGAAACAGAGTCACAAAATTTACCTGCTGACTTTAAAAACAAGTTAAAGTGAGTTAATGTAATTCTCATATATATGAACACATTATGTGTTGATTCTCTGGTCACTACAGATACATAAAAAAGGATATAACATTGTTTAATGTAACGTTCTGTATCTTTCTCCTCTTCTATAAAAACTAAGTACAGCCCAATGACATTGTTATACAAACACACATTTTCTCGTGGTAATGCAAAGCCATTACACCTCTCTGCTTTGTTACAATAATTGCTTTAGTTGGGATGGCATAAGATTTCTTCTCTAGATCAGCATGGATATTTCCTTGGGCCATCAGTGACAGGTTCAAGGTTCAATGGCACCTGCAGACATTATCTGTATTAGTCAGTCTTCATGCTGCCAATAAAGACATATCCAAATCTGGGTAATTTATTTATTTTATATATATAATATATAAAAATATATTATTTTAAATATATAATTTATTTATTATATATATGTTATATATTATGTATATATATAAAATAAACAAATTACCCAGGTTTGGATATGTCTTTATTGGCAGCATGAGTCAGAAAATAATTCATATATATATATAATTGCATTTTAGGTTCTGGGGTAATTTATAAAGAAAAAGAGGTTTAATGGACTCACAGATCTTTGTGGCTGGGGAGGCCTCACAATCACGGCAGAAGATGAAAGGCACATCTTACCTGGAGAACAGTATAGAGGAAACCGCCCCATGATTCAATTATCTCACACGGGGCTCTCCCACAGCACATGGAAATTATGGAAGCTACAATTCAAGATGAGATTTGGGTGCAGACACAGCCAAACCATATCATTATCTAATTTAGAAGGAACACAAGTATGAGGTATAGCAACCTTAACAGTAGTTGTAAGTTAAAGAGTTGTTTGTCATCATGAATTTAATTTTAGAATATTTGCAATCTGTCCTGCACTAGTAAGTTGGCTCAACAGGTATAACCACTTTGATGCCTATTTATTAGGATCTGTGTATCTCACTCAGTTTCCCTCCCAAAGTCACCAGGGCTAAAAACCAGCCAGTACATGCCACCATCTCTTCTGGGTAGGTAGCCAGATTCCCAGGAGTTGGTGGCTTCTGGGTAAGCTTTTCTGACCACAGTTTGGCCAGGTACTCTCATGAGGAAGCCTGCAAACACCCGCTTGTGGCCACTTGGCGGCTTCCCCAGAAACATCACCTGGAGACTGTATGGTGTGTACATCACAGTCCTAGAGTTCTGGGATTTTACAAAGCAATTTGATAGAGAGCTGATCAAAACAAACCATGAAAGTAAGTAAACAATAAGATAAATATACTTGGAGAAATGGCATTAGAACATATTTGTGAAAAACGATTCTCCCTGAAGCAGATTCCTAGGGCTTTTTTTGTCCCAGAATTTATCTGATACATTAATACAGTCTGTAGGAATGACTATAAAGTGTATGATGGTAAAAATGAGTGAAAATGGCACAAGCCTGTGAGAAACTTCAATTGAATTGAAATACACAGAGGGATTAGGTCAGAGAAAGATAAATGTATCTTTAAGCAGTGTGTGCCTGAGAAATTATGCATGATCAAAAGCCTTCCCACAGTCCCACTTATGACTAAACATCGTCAGCACAAAGAAAAGTACAAACAGGTACATTTATGTGTTGGAAATGGAAATGAATACTTCTCTATGTTTCTTTACCTTCTTACATTTGCACAGTCCTTTACAGTCTGAAAAAAACAAACAAACAAAAAAAAAACCTTCACAAGTATTATATCTTTTGATACTTACAACAACCTGGTGGGTAGGTAAAGGTTTAAAAAGAAAAAAGAAAACAGATTTGAGGAAGCCAAGTGGTAGACTTGTTTGAAAGACAGTGTCCTTGACTCCACTCACCAGCTCACTAAGTCCCAGGCTGCTGGCAGTGGGATGGAGCTGGGCAAGATAGATTGTCAGAACAGAAGGCACAAGATGTGTGCTCTGTGTGTGTGTGTGTGTGTGTGCGTGTTTGTGTGATGTGTGTGATTGCCAACTTTTTGCCTTCCAAAACAAACTTTTAAAATGTCTGAATTTGCTGTGATTTCAAAAGACCTGTTATCTATTTCTGCTCCCTTTAACAAAAATGAAATATAGGCATGCAAAGAGCATGGTACCATGAATACAGCCTGGTGTGAAATCTTAGGAAAATGTAAGGAAATAGAATAGTGCTCAACTTTTAGCCAATGTGAGATGTGAAAAACCTTCATGCAGTACATATTGGTGGAATCCATCCAGAGGCACCTATAAAACAAATTTGGAGAAAGCCCTTTATGTTAGGCCTGTTTTTACTAAACAAGGGTCATATTCTTCTTTAGGAATATTTAGGTATTACAACCTTGATTTCTCTAATGTTTACCAGAGTCATTGCCCTTGAGTGTAGATGCAGTATTTCATGGCAGACAAAGACAACCATCTATTTTAATTTTAATGTTAAATACAGCTATATTTTCAACTAGACACTTTTAAAACTATTCTCACTATCTTTTTCCTCAAACTAAGATCTAATATAGCCTCTCTCAATAAATGGCATAACTGCATGCAATCTTCCAAGCTGTAAACCTTGTTCCCTCGTCAGTTTCTTTTCCTTCTCATCTACACATCATTTAGTCCCATTGATTTCACCTCCATAACAGGCCCCAAATAATTGTCCTTTGCTCTAGCCCTACTGCTGTTATTTCAATCCAAGTGAAAAGGTAACAAGGATCTGGATCCTTGCAGAGGCTCTCTCGGGAACCCATGGGATAAAGTCCCAGTTCCCAAGCATGGTCTGAACAGCTCTTGCTTTATGGTCTAGTTTCCGCCTGGTTCTCCAGACTAGGCTACTGAAACCTAATTCCAGCCACACTAAACTTCTTGCAGCTCCCCAAATCCCATGAAGTCTTCTTGCTCTCTATACTTTTGCTCTTTTTTTGTACATTCTGCATACAATGCATTTTTCCCAGTCCTATCTTTGTTTATTTCAAAATTCAGCTTAAACACCACCTCCTCTGTGAAAGCACCTCAATTCTCATAGACTTAGCCCCCTCCTTCTATGCCTGAGTTACTCTTGCCTATATTATTATTTTTATTATTATCTGTGGCTTTTGTTTACATTTTTAATGTTTTTCCTATTACTAGTTTATTTTTATTTACTTATTTATTTTTATTTTTTTTGAGACAGTCTTGCTCTTGTTGCGCAGGCTGGAGTACAGTAGTGTGATCTCGGCCCACTGCAACATCTGCCCCCTAGGTTCAAGCAATTCTCCTGCCTTAGCCTCCAGAGTAGCTGGGATTATAGGTGCCCACCACCACACTCGGCTAATTTTTGTATTTGTAGTACAGACAGAGTTTTGCTATGTTGACCAGGCTGGTCTCGAACTCCTGACCTCAGGTGATCCACCCGCCTCAGCCTCCCAAAGTGCTGGGATTACAAGTATGAGCCACTGCGCATGGCCCCCATTACTAATTTAAAAATTATTTACTCTATCTTTATTTGTCACCCTCGAAATTTTATGTATACTTAATAAAGTCTAAAAATAATTAATATCTTAATCCTTTCCCTTAATTTAATTCCTATAAAATCCAATACAAGACTTTAAACCCATTTTAAAGACTCCTGATCCACATATTATTGTTGTCCAGTTTTTTTCTACTCTACAAATCAGTTACTATTATCATTATTTTATGAGACTTTTTTTGATACATGTTTACTCATTACTGCCAGACAGTTAGTTCTTTCTTTTTTGTATGTGTGCACTCATTTAATTACATTGTTGAAATGCTGCCACTTTTTAAATACAAAACTCTTTCTATTTCCCTTTATTGTTAAGAAATAGTTTTAAGATGGTTTTACTAAGTATTCAATTTTAGGTTGGCAACTATTTTCTTTCAACCCTTGGCAGATATTAGTCCACAATTTACTGGATTTTCATTTTTAAACATCTGCTATCAACCTAACTGCCCTTCTTTTGCAGATCCATTTTTCACTTTGAAAACTTCTTTGTCTTTGATGTTTTACAGTTTCACTACAATGTATCTAGATGTAGATGTATTTATGTCTTTATACTGCTTTTTTAATATTATCCTTTCCATTTTTCCTAAATTTTTAAATAATGTATATATTATTTTCTCTCTGTTCCCTAGACTCTAGTTGAATTACAGCAGGGAAGTCCATTAGAATTTATAGGCTACCATATTGTCCAAGTGGAGGTCACTTGATTTCCCTTAGTATATACCTCTGTGAATACATATCTCACTGTCTTATCATTGTTTATTTAAACATTCATCACTCCCACTATTTAGTGAGCACATGTAGGTCAGGAATATATTTTATTCACCTCTATCTCAAATACCTAGCATATATAGAAAATAATAAGTAATTGTTAAATAAATGGATGGTAAATCAATTTTAAAATCTCTAAGAAGTAATATGTGTGTGTGTGTGTGTGTGTGTGTGTGTATATATATATGTATATATATACACACATATATATATACACATATATATATATTTACATTGGCCTAATACCAACTTGAATAATGTTATTGCCAAGAGACTCTAATCTAAACCTATGTTTTTAAAATGAGCAGAAAAAAGGAAAACAAATCAGTGCCCTTCTAGCAATAAATATATATCAAACTATATCCCATATAGCTTTCATAGAAATAGATTGACCAGATCTTAAGTTAGTAACCCACATAGGCAAGAAAAAAAAACAAAAGATGGTTTAGAGTGATGATGAAAAAACATTCACTCTATCCCATTCAGCCTGCAATTTACCTTATCACTATAGATGTTGAAAAATGAAAATTCAATAAATTGTGGACTTATCACTATTGAGTGAAGGGATGCCTGGTTTGAAGACTATAGTGAAGGATAGTTATTGCTGCCTCTGTACCAGTCTGGAGTGCTGCCTTTAGTAAGCAACCTAAGACTCAGCCCTCGTACTCTTCCTAGTAAGTTGTCTAAACCACACCTGAATGAAGGCAGCAATGCTCTGTTCACAAAATGTATGCTAATACTATAAATCAGATTCAAAATTATCTTTACTAGATGAAAACTATTCCTATAAACACAGAAATTAAATGTTATTGTATAAATGGTAGGCAGCCTCTTAAGGAAAAAAATTTTAAAAAAGGTGAAAATGAATTTTGCCAGACATAGGTGACAGCGGGATGAAGGCAGCAAACCACATTGCCATGTATGTACCTATGCAACAATCCTGCATGATCTGTACATGTACCTCAGAATCTAAAGTACAATAAAAAATATATTTTAAAAAAAATGATGCTACAAAATCACTGTAATATGGAAATGTGATCAAAGGGTCAATTGTCAAAAAAGTTTAAGAAAAATGGTAATTATTAACTGCCAGCCAGCAAATAAATAAACATACTATAATAAATATAAATATACTATTTTTCTGGATTTCAATAGTTTTAGTAATGTATTGTAGTTTTGTTTATCATTGTAAATAAATATTAGCCGGTATACTTGAAAAAAAATAAAGTAAAAAATGAGAAGTATTGTTAACCAAAGTTGAATATGAGTTTGTTTTGTTTTGGGTTTTCTTTTTTTTTTTTTAACGAGTCAGACACCTTTAGATTATTATGTCCCATTTAAGTCATCAAGCTCGCTCTCACAGAGTGATATGGATATTAGGGAGAAAATTCAGAAAAGAATTACAAAGAATACTTAGGAAAGGGGAAGTTAGAAAATTTTAGGCCAGGAAAGAGATGTCAGAATTGCAGGAAGGAGTTGACTAGTGATTTGAGATATATTAAGAAGTTAATACAAAGGATGTTCAAGTTCTCCCCATCAATGATGGACCAAACCCAGAGAATATTGTAAAAATCAAGGAGGAAGAGATTTAGGTTTAGGAAAAAGAATCAGTTGACTTCTTGTGTGATAAAACTCTGAATGACTACTGAGCAAGGTTATGCAACCTTCCAAGAGGGATTGAAAACTATGTATTTTGAAAGCCTTAAGCATTCAGCTTCCTGCAGGAAGGAGGATGCATCATATCCTTTCTCAAGAATGCTTCATTTCTATGAGTTAATGGCATTATCTTATATTCACCATACATTTACACAGCGTCCTGAAAAGCACAATACACCCTATGCTTATTTAATGCTCTCAAGTTTCTCCTCCAGAGCAAAAATATCACAATAGGTTTAAACTTTCCTCATAGCAGATACATTTGATGTCTTTAACCATTTTTGTATCCACCAGCCAGACCCTCTTTAATTTCTTTGTAACTTCTAATAAATATGGAGCACCAAAAAATACACAGCTCTTCAACAAGATCTCAGGCAATGCCAAGTCAAAATAGGCAGATTACCCCATGGCTTCTGCATGTTACGCATCTATTAATACATCCTAGAATCATGTTCATACTTTTAATAACAGCACTAGGCTGCTGACTCACATTCAGTCATGTCTACTTCCTTTGTATATACGTAATTATTCCCTGTCTTGTGTCAGCTTGGTTTGTTTTTATCCTTAATCTCAACTCGTTTAGCTTGGCTACTCTAAATTTTCAGGTTCATTGAATTGTTGTTCAGGCTTCCATGTATCAATAACACTGCCAAAATGAGGACTTCATTTTCTAACTTTCAAATAATCAAAGCACAAGGGGAGTTAGGGAAAGTTGGTTATTTTTTTTTTCAATTATTCGGGAGGCCCTCTGCTAGCTGTTTAGGGTAAAATGGACCTGGTTCCTGCTTCCTGACGGATTACAGTCTATCAGAGACAGATATCAATAAATAGTAAACTAGAATGCTATATGAGAAGTTCTATGATAGGAGAGGCAGACAGCAACCAGACAAAGGGAGACTGGACATGAGACAGGGAGCGAGATGCTGTGGTTCCATGTTACAGTACCACCTGACCTCCAAAGACAAGAAGGGTACATAAGAGGAAGAGGCTAAAAGGCTGAGAATTTGTACAAATATGTAAATTAGCTCCTTTAATTCTCATGGCAACCCTATAGGGCAAGTGTTATTATTCCAACGTTCTGGATGAGGAACTGCAATTTAATAGGGTAGGCAACTTATCTGAGGTCACACACCTCCGTCTAATAAATAACAGAACTGGATTTCCAGTGTCGGTCTTTATGACCCCAAAGTCCATGCATCAGAACACGCTGCTTTTCAAACATTCCCACATGATTCTAATAAACTAACACAAATGTCACATGGGAAGAAATCTAAAATTTCAGAAGTCCAGATAGTGCCTACTACTTCCTCTTTACATGGCATTCAGTCAAATCATGACATCAAACTGACTTGACATAAGCTCATCCCAAACTATTCTGGTAACTTCCTGATACTCTGAATTCAGGAAGCCAACTATCTGATGACTTGCTGGTTATGTTTCCAGGTTTCAAAAATATAATAATCCAGCTATAATTTTAAGGGTCAGCATGTGTTCCAGTTTTTTAAAATGTACCATATTATCCCATCTTAGGGAAGTTTTTACTTTTACAGAGAATATTCTACAGTTAATAACAGTGCAAAGCACTCAAGAATTTCAGCAGTAGCTTGAGTATCTATTTAGATGGTTCACTGATCATAGTTTCCTGTCAAAAGCAGGTAGCTAATATTTAGTATGTATTTAAATAGGAAAAGGAAACAATCCAGGAAATCGATGTAGTACATATAATTAATAAATGATGTCTGAAATTTTATGTTCAATTCCTGTTACTGTCATCCATCCAACAAATACAATGTTTAAGCTAGTTCCTGCAATAGGTCACTTTGAAAGGTCCTCAGAGTGAAAGTGCACCAACAGCAATAGCTTATCCCAATTCTATTCTTGACAGGGCATTTGTTCCCCATTTGCTTATTTCTCTGATTTCCCTTGGCTCCAAGGCTGATCCCATTACTAGTAGCATAAGAATATCTTACCCCTAGAATTGCCTTGATAGATAATATTCCAATAGACTCCTAGAAACACACTTCTCACTTCTCAAAATACACCAATATGAAATTTAAATTGGTGTAACCACATTAAAAAAAAACAATATTTACTAAAGCTTAACTTACGCGTGCCCTATAACCCAGCAATAGAAATGCCTACATATGTTCACCCAAAGAGATGCACCAGAATGTTTATAGTAGTGTCATTTGTAATGTCCAAAAGTGGATACTATCCAAATGTCCAACTATAGTAGAATGACTAAATTGTGCTGTAATCACATAGTGGAATACGTTACTGCAATGGCAATGAATAACTATATTTAACAATAGCGATGTATCTCACAAACCTACTGATGAGTGAAAGATGCTAGATACAAAAAAGTATATATCATGTGAATCTATTTATGTAAAGAACAAAAAGAGGCAAAATTATTTTTTTCTTTGGGAAGTCTGGAAAATTGTTACCCTTATGAGGAGTGGAAACAGGAAGGAGTTATAAAGAGAGCTTCTAAGATGCTAGTTAATCTAAGATGCATTCTTAATTGGGATGTTGGTTAATCAAATGCATATAATTCTGTGAAAATTAATTGACTTACTTTTCTATAAATGTATTATTCTTCAATAAAATGTTTAAAACCCCTAGAGGCTTGAAACGTTAGCTAATTTTGAGAGAGTATAAAATGTCACATGTGGGAGAGAAAAATTTTAAGCAAGGCTCTACATTCCAAACAGTATGGACATAAATGTCTATTTCAAGATTGACAGGAATTTCAGAACGCAAGACATTTTCATGCCTCCCTACATGTTGCCCTTAGTCTTTTTTCTGGTTGTAGCTTCCTATTTACTTTCTCTGATCATAAATAATGTTTCACATCTGCTCAGAGACTACCCCACACTTCAAGGACATTCCCTGGCCTGTAAGCCTTGAAAGCAAGGCACCAGTCCCTAAATGTTATTGTTCTAGCTCTAAATGTCCTGCCCTGGTCATGCAGTCAACTTTTCTTTCCAAAGCATTCTGAGGAATCATCCCCACAATGGCCTTTCTCTCTTTGATGTCTTTACTTTGCCTAACTCATATCTTACTGTGGCAAATAAGGGTAGTGAAGCTGAGCTGTTTCACATATTGTACTAATTTCACCCAAATGCCCACTTGACTTAGATGGCAGATAATACACTGTTTTTGTTTTCACCATTTCCCAGTAGGGTCACCTCCCATTCACAGCTCGTTTATAGAACTGACATTCCTGGACCTCAAAAGTGGCCAAATTATAGCTGCTTCAGGTCAACAGCCCCTTCTACATTTCCAGTTCTCTTTGGTAAATCATTCAGAAGACCTTCAGCAGGCTGCTTATCTAGAGTGATATGAGGATGCTTTTACAATATTAAAAATAGTTAAACTGTATGTTAAGAGAAGCCAACATAACCTCACAAAGGAAAGATGAGAAGGAATATGACATTTAGCAAGCACCTACTATGGGCAGAGCATTATGTTCAGTACTTTGCCGTATGCGAACCTGTTTAAGCCTTACACAACCTTATAGCAGCATATTATAATCTCCTTTTTGTAGATAAGAAAATAGAAGCTTGGAGATTACATATATTGCCCCAAATCACACATGTAAGCCAAGTATCAGCAAATCTTCTGTGAAGATTCAATAATTAGTTTAGGCTTTGTGAGTCACACAAGGTCTCTGTCACATATTTGTCTTTATTTCTTTGGTGGTTTGTAGGCTGGTTTTTACAACCATTTAAAAATGTAAAAACTGTTCTCAACTCCTTGATTGGATTTGGCCCAAAGATGGTAGTTTGTAGACCATTCAAAGACCCCTGTCTTAAGAGGTTGGAGAGAAACATGTAATAAAACACAGGCTCTAGACTTGGTCGGAGTTTAATTCCTAATTTTACCACTTACTCATGAGCATTTGCGAAGAGTTTACAAAGGTCCAAGCAGCATTCCAGGTGTTTCACATGTATTTACTTATTTAGTCCTCACAACTCCATGAGGTAGGTCCTATTTTTCTCCCTTTCTACAGAGAAGGAAACTGAGGCCTAGCGTGATTACATAACACCCAGATTTACGCACAACAAGAAAGTGGTGGAGCCCAGGCCATTAGCTACAAAGCTCATGCTTTGAATGGCCATGCTAATATTATCAAAGTCAATTGTAAACTACCTGATAAGGACAAGTAATAGATTAAACTTATACCCAAAAGAGGGTTTTTAAGTTATTTTCACTGATCTTATTAGTCTTGCAAGAAAAAGACTTAGTAACTGAGAGTGTTGCAACTTGGATTAAAGCCTCTAGACTCTAGAAGATGCCATCAATGCAAGATTCTACAGGTTTGTCAGGAAGCAACACAGAACTCAGGCAGGGTAATTGTTCCAAGGCAAAAGGATACACTAGATTTGCATCCCGTTAATCAAGGTCAAAGAAGTCCAAGGTGAGACTCGAGGAGTGAATAGGTGAAGAATGAGGCAGGGAACAATTGGTAGGCAACAAATGGGCAAGCAACTGGTATTGGGACCTCTGGCTAAAACATCAGGGTATCTGGTGGAGGGACTAAGCCCTAGTATTTTGAGATCCCCAACGTCTTCCCTGAGTGAACAGCAGGACTGACTCGGTGCTGAGCATGGTGAGTAAGGGTAGCTCCTTGGCCTTGTGTCTGCATCAAGCCCAGGGGTAGAAGTGTAGGTCAGTTAGATCCACCTACTGGACCCAGAAAGACCTTTCAAATACATAAATATTAAGTTCTTCAAATTCCAAAATAACAATATTGCTGTGTATTATTTCTTATAATTAGTCATATGTGGTTCTTTATCAACCATGGATAAGAAATATAAAGATTTTTAAAAATAAAGGGAACTTTGCAGTCTTGTGTGGTGATGAGTCGTGTGGTCTACCAGAGCCTGTGTGATCCACCGCTGACTTCCCCACAGCTTGAGACCCTTTAGGCAGGCTGTCCACTTTCCTCAAAATGTTTGCTGCTGCCTCCATCTTTATAATCTTTAAATAAGCTTATATCTTCCACACTTTATTTTTTCCCTTCGGCACACATTCCAATGTTTAGTTGTTTCTTTGCTTGTTTTAGATTGCTTGATTCTTGCTTGTGTCCCTCACTAGACTGTAAACTCCATGAGAGCGGAGATCCATCTGCCTGATTCACTGTAGTACCTCCACCAGCATTTAACACAGTACCTGGTTCAATACATTTGTCCCTGATAATTATCCTTTATGAATACATTTATATTGGCAGAGCATTAAAATGCTCTAAATATTATTTCTCCTACCAGACTGAATAAAATTTCCCTGAAGTCGAGAAATATGTACTACAAATTATCTGTCAGTCTTATGTAACAATACCAAGAAAATCATAAGACCGAGGATAAATAGAGTGTCATCACGTTATTTATACCAAAATATGCCCACAAGGTCCCTGGGACAGAGAAGGGACTATATAAATAACAAAAAGATTTCGCTGGTAAACAAATAGCAAGAATACTTCTGCCTTTCACACAGTAAACATTATGCTTCTTTCTTTTGCTTGCTGATGAAAAAAATTTACCAAAGCAAGAAGTCCTGCTTTTTCCCTTCTATTTTTTGATTTGAGACGGCTGTAACTTACTAAGTAAACTACCTGGCATCACTGGAGTACTCAAAGTCCATGGTGCCTCTCACCACTCAGAAAGCAAGGGCATCTTTGGCATTCCAAATGCACGTAATCAATACAGAAAAACAACAAATTAATCAAAAGTTATGTAATCTTACACCCTGAAAAGAACTTGATTAAATCTCCAACCTTTGTAGCGATTTCTAATCTGGGATAGTGCAGGTGTTTACAATCTTTTGTGACTTGACCTCAGGTGACCCAAGGGTAGTTTTAATTGCTTATCAAATGTACTTTTATGAACAAGATAAAGATATTGTGAATGCATATAAACTACCTTTGAAATACAGCGAGCCTTTCAAGATGGGATTTCTTTAGTTTGCTTACTACTCTTTCTTTAGCGTCTAATTGATTTTCTTGACATCTCTTTATCCTGGCAAACTGCCTGCCTAAGTACTTTATCTGACCTTCGGGCTGCTTGCCAGGTATTGATCCAATACCTACAATGGCTGTGTTGTACCAGCTCTTCTAACTTTGATAAGGGCTAATGTACTAGCACCAGGCAGACAGGAAGTCAATGGTCTCAAAATTTCTCTCATCCTCTCTATCTTCTAGCTTCCTTTTTTCTTATGCAAGAATTTCAAGTTCTATCAAGATGAGATCAGATGAACATTTGGGTCTAATTTATCTTCTAGGAATTTTTAAAATGCATATTAGAAGAGTTCTCTCCAGGCAACAATAAATGAAAATGTTGAGAAATATTTGATTTCTGGTTGAAGTTAAAATAATGTTACTTGATGGCTTTCCTTTTTGAGGAAGAGTAAAACTAAATATGATTTATGGGGATGCTTGGAGAGGATGTAGATGACATACATTGTGTCATAGTGAAGAGAAACCAGGTTAGCAAGGGGTCTTGAAAATCATAAGTAAAACCATGAAAAAAAATAAGATATTTTTGTTCATGGGAAGAGTAGCATACTTATGAAGACAAATGTGATAGCTCTTTGATATTAATAACTGTGAGTTTAATATAAGTATTAATTTGTAGACAGATCTCATGTGTTTCGTATCTTGCCTTGACAATAAATTTTAGAAAAGCATTTTCATTGGACCAATGGCCCTGGGCAAACTAGGGAGAGCCTCTTTAATAAGATACCCTGATTACTCAGTCCAGGATGAAATCCTTAAAAATGGAAAAAAACGAAGGACCTGTAAGCAGAGTTCTTGAGATAAGCCCTTTGGTAAACAGAAAACCTTATTGAGAATATACTTTTTGTTTCAAGGATAACTTGAAATAGATAAGAGTGACTTCCATGGAACAGAGATGTTACTGATGTGCTTTGTTCTCTGTCCTCTAACTTCAAAAAAAAAAAGAAAAGAAATGGAAGGATTTAGAGACGTCATAATGCCTCTATATGGAGCAAAATAGTGTTGACTGGTGCCTACTTTATCTGATCTAGGTTCTTTCGTTGTTTGAAACAGAGAGAGAGAAATTCATACTTAAAAGCAATTCATAAATTAAACAAACAAAAATGCACATTCCTCCACATAGGCACTTCAGGCCATCTACATATCCAGGCAGCTGAGTGGCGCCAGGGATGGGAAAGGGGCAGAGGGTCCCACAGAACTGGCATGGGTGGGAGAAATGCAAAGGGTTCTGCAGGTCTGGCTGCGGGTGGGTGGAAGAGGTACGGAGGATTTCACAGGACTAGTGTGCTTAAACCCAAGGAATCTGCTGAGAAAGGAGCGGCCTGGATTATGTTAATCTCCACCTCTACTCATCAAGAGTCATTGAAACTTTGGAGTCATTCCTCCTTGCATCAGTTAGGTTCCCCCATCCAAACAATATTGCAGGTAGATCTGTAGAATAGGCTCTTCCTTTGCTCTTAAAACCATGTTAGCTTTTCACATGTTAAATGCTAGCAAACTGGGGCACACATTGTCAACCCAGTAGGAGAGGCAAGGAGAATGTCTAAGAAGAGAAGAAATATTTGAGTGAAAGCAGAAAAGTGGTAAACAATGTGAAGGCCCAGAAATGTCTTTAGATAATTACATGCACAGTGCTGGCTTGGGAGCCAAATATTGACAGACTTTTGGACAAGAAACTTTAGCCAAATCTATGGCCTCTGAGGAGAAAATGTTGAACAGAGAAGTCATGAGTGAAAGGTGATGATTGCTCCAGATTGTTTTGTGAATCATCGGTTAAATCAGTCCTGCTATTGGGATCACAATAGTGTTTGTCTCTAACAGCTAGAGGCCAAAGGGCCTTGAAAACAAGGGAAGGAAATCCACTGAAGTTTGGCATGAAAAAATAGTTCAGGCAAGTACACCTGGGGGAATACAAAATTGCAATGTGATAGAAGGTCTGAAAATACACTTTTGCCAGGAAGGCTGGAAAGGGTGGCCAATGGGATAGGAATGTGTGCATGGCAGAGCACCAAAATGCTCTTGCTGTAAGCCATGTGGGTCCAACGGACAGGCAAGGATTTCATTTGCTTTCTCTAGGAAGGGTTGGTGGGATGTGTATTAAGGTGCAACAGCTGGGTTTGCATTTTTTAAAAAGGGACAAGAAAAACAGAAGAAGAAGTAGAAGAAATTCAGTAAATGATAATCAAAGGTGATGAGAGTCACCTTCCAACATAAATAAATAAGTAAATAAATAAAAAGAGAGGCAAGTCTCAGTCAATAAAGGAGAAGGAAAAGTGTGGTTCAAAAGCCAAATCATAAAAATAAGGAAATAATTTAAAATATTGTATCTATGAAGCTACCTCTCCAGGAAGTACAAAAATCACCTCACCTGTTTGATCCTTAGTATCCCCAATTGTAAAAGGAAGGTTGGTAAGGCCCCTTTTAGTGCTGATTATATGTACCCCAAGGTAGTTTTTAAAATTCAACTTCTTCTAAACTCAGCTCCAACTTCACTTTGGGTAACTCTTCTTTGAGTTACACCCTGCTTCACTCAGCCTGCCTCTTCCTCACATCTCCAAAAATCTATCTGCTTATTCAACACACACACAAACAGCATGTTTGCTTTTTTTTTAATTGAAAGGATAAATATGGCGGGGTAAAAGTGACCTGGAGTTCGGAAGCTTTGGCTTCTGGTTCTGGCTCTCTTGCACAGATACAGGGTGTTGCCCTCATCCATGAAGAGATGGTCCAAGTTAGGTTATCCTTGAAGTTCTTTCCAGTTCTAATAATCTCTCTCTAGTTCTCGGGCCTTTGAATGAGTTCTCATTAGATAATAACTCTCTTAGCAAAGAGAGGTCAACTAGAGTTAAAAAAAAAGGACCAGGTTCCTTGCATTCCTATTCTCCATCTAATCAATATGTATAAACTACAACTAAGATGCCACAGCTAGAAGTCAGAAAGTACATGATACCAAAGAAAATATTAACAAGATACTAAAAGATGAAGCACTCCCCAGATAGGTGGCTTAGTCCATTGCACACCAATCTCCAGGGAAACTAGGAGAAAGAGGAACTCTTCTCAAAGACACTTAAAAAGAGATTTGAAAGAAGCCAAAGAGTCAACAATTCACCATATTCCCCCAGTGCTCAGAGGAGCTGTCCTGACACATTTCCTCATCTCTGAGGTCATTAGTGATCATCTCTGGCTAGTGCTGACTTGGAGTCCACTAGAGACATCCTTCACATCTTTTATCAACAATTCTTCAGCTCTTCATTGCCCCCATGTCATCCTGTAGCCTGCGGGCCACTCTGCAGCCTGCATTCCCGCCAGGTGTCCTGTCAGGCAAAGCTGGTTTATTTGAGGTCACACTGGCAGCTGAGCCCAAGAGCCTGCTGCCTATGCCGTTAACCTTGCCAAGTTGAGCTGCATCTATTTTTTTTTTCTTTAATCATTCCTAGAAATATCAATTCTGGAAAACTCTGTTTTCCCACACAAGGTTTTGGCAGCCAATCCTCAGCAGTTACCTCATTCTTTGCTCTGCTGCCATCTGAGAAAGCGTACCAGGAAAAACAGTGCACCTGTAGGCAGAACAAATGCACAGAGGGTGAAGGATTGGACCAGCTCTTCATCCTGACAGGCTTATGGAGGGAAGATCTCCATGGAGTTAAAGAATGTTAGTGCTGCCAGAAACCTGAGACTCCACCTAGACCAAATCCATCATTCTCCATGCAAGGAAACTGAGACTGAGCAGAGGGAAGTTTCTTCTGCAGGTTATGGCTGAAAATATTTGCAAATGGATGAGTGAATAAATAAGAAACGAAGAGAGAGAAATTTAGAATGGAAGAGGAAGGACAACAAGTACATTTGTGGAGCAATTTGCAGAGGCAGAATGAGAGATGAGAGAGCACTGTTACTAAGTGTCTTAGTCCATGCAGGCTGCTGTAACAGAATGCCATAGCTTCGGCTGGCTTATAAACAACCAACATTTATTTCTCACAATTCTGGAGGCTGGGAAGCCCATGATCAAGGCAGTGGCATAACTGGTGTCTGGTGAAGGTCTGCTTCCGGGTGTGTAGACAGCCATCTTCTTGCTGTATCCTCATGTGGTGGAAGTGATAACAGAGCTCTCTGGGGTCTCATTTATAACAACACTAATCCCATTCATGAGGGTGGAGGCCTCATGACCCAATCATCTCCCTCAAAGGCACTGCATTCTAATCACATCACATTGAGAATTAGGTATTAACATATGAATTTTAGAGATACATTCAGTCTGTAACAATAAGTTGGCATCCATTCTTCTGCTACTCCATCAGGTCAAACTTTAGCCACTGATCATCATTCCTTATTTTTGGTCCAGGCAACACCTTCTGAAAATAAGCTTTTCATAATTTTTTGATATTATTGATAATTAATTATAAAGAGAGGGGTAGAAAGAGCCTTAGGAAGCATATAGTCACATCTTCATATTTTAGACATGAGAGACTAAGACTTGAAAAAAAAGTGAAACAGCTTTCCCAGAATATTCAATTTGCCACGGGATGGTCACAAAAAGAAAAAGTGATATATACAGACTCTGATCTATTGTCCCTGAACATTTTTTCCCTACAGAAATAAGTCCAAAACATGTGTGTGTACACACACATGCCCATGCATCCATACCTACTGCAGGTATAAAGAGCTAAATTTACCACTTCGACAGCTGGGATTTTACAATTTGACTTTTCACAAGGTGTTTGCGGTTTCTTAAAATGTGTTAGGCTCTCTTCTGTTTTCTTCTCCTGAGATTTTAAAAATTTAACATCAAATTTAAACATAAAAAGGCTGATGTGGTAAAGACCGTTACTGTAGAATTACTTTACACTGGAAAAATCAAATCATGGGCAGTGAATTCAAGCTTACATTAGTGTGATGCCAAATCACCTCACTTCATGAAATAGTATTTAAATAATGTAATCAGAAGCCAAATCAGCCACCTGAAGGCACTGCTGAAATTGCACCAGTGGGTGTTTCTCTCCATACCTGATTAGAGGGAATTCACTTTGAAGTTAGTGGGAACTGAGAACTGGGGCCAGCCCCACAGTGACCTGGGGATCTAAGCAGCCTCACTCCTACCACTATTCATGGGACCTTGATCTGGGATGAGTTAGTGAACAGGTAATTTAGTTCAAGGAATCGGTGATATGCACTCCCAACCCATGAAAGAATGAGCTACTACAGGAAGCCAGATGCCCATTGAGAACACAGGGGTGGCCTAGAGGGGTTCAATGGGCCTCACACAGGAGTTCCACTTCCCACCAAGCTTCAAGTTGCCCTTCTCCTCTGGTATCCCCTCAGCGCATCATCATCATCCCAACCATTTACCACCCGGAATGTGCTGGGAACTTAGTTGGACACTCTGCTGGAGACCTCCCTCCAGGGGTTGATAAACTGGTAAGAGAGCCAAGACACATATACAGAAGGCTAAATAATTACAACCCTAGTATAACCAAAGCACCAATGAAGCTAGTGAACACATAAATAATTATGGAGTTCAGAGAAGGCCATTGTGGTAAATTACAATGAATTTTGAGGCCCTTTTTTCCTTTGACAGAATCTGAATCCTTTTCCACATTTAATTATATTTCATTATTTAGGGCCAGTTTATGATCTGCCTTCATTTGAATAAGAAAGGAGGAATAAAGCAGAAGAATCTAGCACTCCCAGTAGGAATCTGAATTATAAAACATGAGTTGAGCACCTACTACAACTATGTGGTAGGCACTGGAATAATAAGACAATTGGAACGTGATGCACAGTGGTATAACTGAACCTCACCTTTAGTATATATCCTAGGTGAAAGGCAAGTATTCATGAGACCCTTAGATGGATCCCAGCAATGTCATAGGCAAACTTGAGCAGAATCAAGTAGAGGTCAATGAGCAGAACAATAAGGAAGAACATGGTTACTTACTCCCAAAGAAGTAGAACAGGGCCTTCTAATAAGATATCATAGGTATGGGGGCTGGAAATGTAGGCAGAGTAAAGTAGACAACTAAGAAAAGAAGATGAAGAAGGGCATACATGGAAGTGGCAATGGGATGTTATCTAAGAAATGTTACCTAAAGAACTCAGAGAGGTTAAACAAGGGTGAGAAAGATGTGAATTACCTGGCACTGGGAAAGAAGAAATACACTCTCCCAGACCAGGCACATGGTGTCAGACAAGGACTCCATAAAAGCTTCCTTTCATCTGCATTTGTTCTGCATATGATAGAGACATCTCCTACTTTCCAAGGGGAAAAATGGGTGCAGGAATCAGACACCAAGCCAGGAATGAGATTTGGGAATAAATCATCTAGCAGCCTGTGCCCCCAGAACACCCCTCAGTGGCCTGGGAGTTAGACACAATAACACAGTCAGTTCTGAGTAATCCTGCTCTGGAGCGGCAACAGTACCGTATAATCGTGTATATAAACTGAACTGGTTGCTTCCCAGGAAGAAATGTTCAAAATGAAATAAGAGCAAAATCCAAGTCCTATATTAAAAATGGTATTTATTGACAAAAAAAGAAATATCCACTATCATAGTCAGACCTTGAAGAAACATTTAGCAATAACAGGGCAATGAATTGTAGAGTTAAAATACCATGCCACGGAATTGTGATAGCTTGGTCCTCATGAGTCTCAAACAGCTCAAAGATTATTCCTTGCTCAGCATGTATGGATGATTTATTTTTATTTAACAATAACTAATTGTCTCTGGGTTGTGTAATTTCTCACAATATTGTAAGTGGAGGGATGAAAAGCAACAAAAATAACAAAAGAGTTTCTGGGTGTGGAATGTTTCCATGTTTCTTCTTACTGTTAAACCAACATGATTCTTGGAAAAATGTGCCTTTCTGTCATTCAATGACACAAAGCTTAATGTAGCAATTTAGCTTAGTGTTTTCATTGCTAGGCCCTGGAGGTAGCATGTCACAGGAAAAGGATGCAGGATCTGCAGCTGGCCAGCCCTGCATTCAAATCCTGGCTCTGTCACTTAGTTGTAATCATTAATAGTTAATAATTATTGAGTTAAGTCACTTTACAGTAGAGAAAACTGAGACAGAGAGTTTAGTAACTTGGCCAAGGTCACAGTAAGTGGGAGCCAAGATTTGCTGCTATGTCTGTATAATGTCTCCTAACCCTTAAGCCATATTACCTTTTTGATGCGGTTTGGATTTGTGTCCCTGCCCAAATCTCATGTCATATTGGAGGAGGGGTCTGGTGAGAGGTGATTGAATCATAGAGGTGGATTTTCCCCTTGCTGTTCTTATGATAATGAGTAAGTTCTCATGATAGCTGATCCTCTAAAAGGGTGTAGCAATTCCCTCTTTGTGTTCTCTCTCCTGCCACCATATAAGACAAGCCTTGCTTCCCCTTTGCCTTCTACCGTATTGTACATTTCCTGAGGCCTCCCTAGCCACGCAGAATTGTAAGTCAATTAAGCCTTTTTCCTTTATAAATTACCTAGTCTCTGGTAGTCCTTTATAGCAGTGTGAAAATGGATTAATAGACTCTTCTTTCTTGGATTTATGCTCTGGGCAACTTAGTTTCTTTGGGCTTCGGTTATTTCATCAATAATATAAAAAACATGCTATCTATCTTGCAAAATTCACGGGAAAACTAACTGAGAAAATACATGTAAAATGTTTCATGTAGTTCCTGGTCCATAGAAGGTAATCATTAAATAATAGCTATTAGTATATTTGATAGATGATTACTTTTATAATCTCTAAGACTTTACTAATAAAGTGACAACTTTTTAAGTGTTATAGCTACCTTTCCATCATTAAGAATAAAGATATTAGTACTGGCTTTTCATTAATAGGAGAATCACAATTCCCATTTAACTGCTTTTACCTATGTATTTTGAGACCATCAAGTGCTTAAAAGATAACTAATCAGGGCTTGGCTTAGTCAGGAACTTAAAACACATACACATACACACGGAAATACATAAAAGATTAAATGAATGCTAAGTGAACCTTGGCCTCAACCTTCTAAGCTAAATAACCCAGAAGAGTGGCTTACATTGATCCTGAAACGTCTCATCACTCACCAAAAACATAAGCCTAATCACACATGTGAACTGCTGGTTATTGAACCAAATTTTCTGCAAAAGACATTGTTACCTACTCAACAGGAATTACCAAACTCCTACACTCTTCCCCTCCTCCTTTTATTTTTCCTTGCTAACAGATCTCAAATTTTATTCCAGGTATCCACAGCCATAGGCCCCAAAGAGATGAGGAACTCCTCAACCCTAGGTAGTAAATCATAACTGATCTAAGCTAATGCTGGTATTCCCTTTCTCCCTGCCAGTGATTGATTTAACAATGGACTTGTGATAAAAAGCTAGAAAGGAAGTCAATGGGGGACTTTGGAAAGGTATATTTTCCTCTCAAAAATAAACATTCAAGGAGAAACATGGAACTTGGAATTATCTCGAGTGGCTAGTTTGAGACCATAATGATAACCACTGTGAGAAGATAAATCAGCAGGGCTCGGTGGCTCACACCTGTAATCCCAGCACTTTGAAAGGCTGTGGCAGGTGAATGGCTTGAGTCGAGGAGTTCAAGACCAGTCTGGGCAATGTGGCAAAACCTTGTCTCTATGAAAACTACAAAAAGTTAGCTGGGCATGGTGGTGTGCGCCTGTAATCCCAACTACCCTGGAGACTGAGGTGGGAGGATTACCTGAACCCAGAAGGTCAAAGCTGTGTGATCAGGTCAGGTTACTACATTCCAGCCTGGGAAACAGAACAAGACCTTGTCTCAAAAAAAATAAAATAAAGTAAAAAATAAAATAAAATAAATATTCTGAACAAAAGGATGGTGAGAACATGACTTCTTCATGAGCCACTGAAGATAATAATTAACGCTGAATGTGTCCTAACAAGAAGCCCTCTAGACTTCTTGGTAGTAAACTAATTAATTTACTCATTGCTTAAGACATTTTGGGTTGGGTCTTCTGTTATCTGAAGCTGATTATCGGTGTCTTGGTTAAGTCTAGGGAATCCAAGATAACACAGATTCTAACATTCTTGACTCTATGATTCCTACCAAAGGCATATGATTGAAGAGGGGAGGAGAAACAGCAAAGCAGGATAGTGGAAGTGGAGGAACTGGGGAACTGGGAGAAATCTTCTGATCTTGTCTTCCAGATATGTGCTGTTCCTTACCGAACTCACTTCACCAACCTTGACTAGCTAGTAGCCCCCATCAATTTGCTCATTCTAAATCTGCCTTGAGATGTCCCCAGAATGGCACAGTAGGACTTCAAATTTTGTTGTTATCCTAGAAAAATTTCTCCAGAATTGATGCATCCCCTGAAAAGCAATGTCTTTGCCGAAATGTACCTTCTCTTGCCCTATACACAAACACAAAGGCTCATCCCAACTGGCTTCCATTGAGCTTTCACAGGACTGGCAATACCTGGAAAGACTGGAGTAGAGATAGATGAACTGGTCATGAGCCACTAGGTGTGTCTCTCTCATTGTGTTGAGCATTAGAAAGAGAAACTTTCCTGAGTGGACACAGCCATATAGAGAGTGAAGAACAAGAGCTTTTTAGAGCTGCTCAATAAAAATCAGGAAAAAGTAGAGACTGACAGTAACAACCTCCATTCATCAGGGTGGCTGGATGATTGTCATAAGCAGCTGTTCTCTTCCATTACTGATAGGCTGCAAGATTATATCTGGGAACAAAATTCCCTATAGTATACTTTGTGGGAATAAAAGAATAAAAACATGCCATGGAAAGACATTATAAACATCTTCCCTGGGGACATTTTTTAAATCTTCTCAAACCTATAAATATAAAATGGAGATACACACACACACATACACACACCCCTACACATACATATATACATATTTCTATGCATATGTATACATATACATATACAGAGATAGGTGGGAATAGATGATAGAGAAAGAGAGATGATAGATAGATAGATAGATAGATAGATAGATAGATAGATAGATAGATGCTGCATACATATAAAATGGAAGGGGCAATATTTAAATACAGCCCTGCAGCAGGGATAGACAAACTGTTCTTCAGTCCTGTTAATCTGTGACATGCTATATCCTAAGGACACATTCCACCCCCAACTCATCAATGATTATTGTCATCATGAATTATTCTTGCACTGGTTAGTCGATCCCTTTCTTCACAGGCTTGACTAAAGAACTCTCCCTGCAATTTCAGCTGCACTTCTTCCTTACCACTGCTCTCATATCCTCTTTGTTTCCCTGGGTCTCTGATTTCATTCTTCCCCGGTACTTCTTAATCCATCATTCTTTGTGAGACCCGGTTGGCTGAGCACCACACAATAGGCCTTGTCTCACCCTATTTACCATGCCCATTAAATCTATTAGTCTCACTGCACCATCAACTTTTGAAAGCACCCCTTTCACAAGCCCCCTTCTTACCTGTTCTAATGACATTGTTCCCTCTCCCACTGCCCTTTGAACACTCATGTCATTAAGCTCCAGTTTCACTTTGCTTATGATAATGACAAGATGGCTGCCCTCTATAATCTTACTCTGGAGCCTAACAGAGAGTTTACAGCAGCAGCCACAACAGATACCTATTGATACCTATGGATGTCTCCCTTTGCCTCTCCTTCCCTCAAGGTCCCAGAGCTGCTATTAGTGTGATTTTTTTTCCCACCATAAGTGGCTCGTTCCTCACAGCAAGTCCCATGTCATTTGTCCACAGCCTGAGCTAGCTCACACAGGCTGCTTTAATTGGTCATTCCCATTTACACAGGAAGGTGGTGAATGATGTTCAGCCCTTCCCTCTTCCTCTTTCCTCCTACTAAGCATTCTGCTCAGATGTTTAACTCCCATTCATTTCCTCAAATATTTACTTACTGAGTGTATTTTAACTACTAGCCTCCAAGCTAGGTGTTAGAGAGACAAGATAAATAAGATCTAGTACCTTCCACAAGGAGATTCCTGTCTGGGTGCAAGGGAGGGAGGAGATGGACCTGCCAACCAATGATTATGGGCTAATTGCTTTATCCAGGCTGGAGGGAATCCAGGCACACCAACTTCTGTCTTGTTTCTATACTAAAAATAAAGGGAGCTGTGCAGAGCAGTGTCAAAACAGACTGCACCAAAATCAGGATGAACCTTGGTTCAAAACCGGATTCAGCCACCAATTTGAATAACCTGAGGCAAGCCACTGACAGCTTCAACAGAGCCTGGCGGTCCTCAGCTCTGAAGGCCAATGTCAGTAGCACCTACCTCCCAGGGGCTATTGTGAGGATGAAATGAAACAGCACCTGCAGAGGTGCTGGTAGCCCAGCACTTGACATAAATGTTAATTCAGGGTGCACATGTTTCTCACATTTCCCAGAAAATCCCTGATTTTTGAAGCTGAGTATCCTTCCAGGGAAGTGTGTCCCCGAGTGTTACACAACTGGTCATTTTTTTCTATGAGTGTGGGTTGTTTGAACACGTGTGAGATGGATCAGCTTTAACTCCACTTGGGTTGAGGCAGCTCAATTAATTCATCTCTAGCACCTTCTCTCTGGAGACATGGTGCCCATCAGATTGGGACATGGGAAAATTAGAGTCTCTGCTGGGAATTTATTCATGTCATACAGGAGAGCTGGATTTATTACTGCTGAGAGTCTCAACACAAGGGGAGCCTGAGACTTGAACAGCAAGGGTGTTCCAGGTCAGGAGAGAGCCATATTAACAGACTTTCCATGGAAGCCTCCTGTCGACTGTCTGAGCAGCAAAGGCCTTGAACCCAGCTCCTGCTTCATTTCATTGTGACAGAAGACCCCCACTTTACCCCCAGGGGAAGGGGCTTTCACAAAAATCCTCTCCACATCTTACCATCCTAATGACTGCAAAGCGTCAATTGAAGGGCAGTGAAAAATGATTCTTGATCCATTTACAGACCACCCTAGCATTTTAAATTACAGATTGTACAAGAAAAATATAACTTCTTTTGTTTTGCCTGCATTCAAGATAATCTTATCAGAATTGTCAGGAAGGAATAATACAGTAGTCAAAAGAATATTCAATGCTCCTTCAAGCACTTTTCAGAATCCAGAGTGTTGGCACATATTTAAAAACCAAATACAGAGGAAATGCATAACTTAGAGAGCTCAGGTGCTAAATTAGCAGGGGCTGAGGGAAAGCATGAGTTGGGGAAATGCTTCCTCAGAATGCAACCTACACATTAGCCACAGTCTTTCTAACTCTCGTCAATGCGCTGGAGTCTGGTGTGGATGTTAAAATCATCCAACAAGTTGTAACCCAACTATAGGCAGTTAGACATAAGCTACAAGTGTCTATTTTTACACACTAGCAGCAATTCCCTCAGGAACCCTAGCCTTGCTTTCAGCCAACTCTTCTGTCATCCCTGAGAGCCATTCACTCCTATGAATGTTCCATTCTCTTGTTGGATGCCTTTAGAAAGTTGCCTTCCAGTTCCTAATTACCTCAAGCAGCTGCCTAATGCAGCTTCCAGGCTCAAAACACTGTGGAGTATCCATTTTAACACTACCACTGACTGGTGTTGAGAAAGGGATTGCTTCTGTGCCTGTCAGGAAAACAACAGTTGTCGTATGTATTGCCTCCTAGGAAAGTAGGATGCCCTGCCATTGTACACGAGATTTTTCCTAGGGGGCTCTAGCTGATGGACCATCAGGCATACCAAAGCGGAATGGCTTTGTTCTGTCCTCTGCTCTCCTTGGCAAGGATACTCAAGTACTATCATCAACAAGACTGTATGTACACTGCCTACAGAAAACATGTTAGAAGCTAAAAGCAGTTATGACAACACCATTAATGCCAACATTGACAACACAATATTAACTCTAGGTAACATGGTGCCCAGCTCTGGGCAATGGCTTACTTATTTCAGAAACACCAAGTTACAAAAAGCACTCAACAAAGACTTGTGGATTAATTGACTCCTTGGTTGGTCTGGATTTCATCTGTTGAATACTCTGATATTCACGTTTTGATACAAGAGGGCAGGGTATTCACGGCGATGGCATTTGCTGCCAGGGTTTTTGCCTGCCCACATTTTACAGAAAGGAAGATACTGTCACTGAGGCGCCTTTGTTTCCCACAAAGAATTAAAAAGCTGCCAAAAAAAGAGAAATTATTAAGAGAGAAAAGAGAAGACGTTCTTAAAGGCTTTGGCTTCTAACATTAAAGAAAAATCAACATTTGCATGTATTGTTAGTGGAAACTTATAGCTAAGTGCCATTTCATTTGAGACTGTTTTCAAAGAGTCACCAATAATTAATTGCCCGTGTTTCAGACTCACTTTTCAATCATCTCTTCCTTTCTTTTCATCAGTGGTTTCAGAAAATAATCTAGTTTCAGTCGAAAGTGTCAAAAGTGCAGAGTTCTTTAATCAGAATAAACATGCAAAATTAGTTTTCCCAATTTGAGAAAATGAATACTCTGGATGCTAACGTTTCTCCTTTAAAGTACCTATTAGGACCTTCCAGCATTGAGCTCTTTTAACACTGAGTTCATTTTGTTTGGTAATTTGGGGGTAACTTCAACTTTGTGATTTTTTCCAAATCAAGAGGCCCAAGGAAGACTGTTCTTTCTTGGAAACACCCACATCCACCTGGTACCACAAAAGAAGCTGATTTGCTTTGGGAAGGTTGTCCACTCCTTGATTTCTCAACAGTTACCTTTTGCTTAAATTTATTTGAATAACCTGAACACCAAGGTCCCTAGGAATCTGTTATCAGTGTGGTGGAAAAAGACATTGAACTCGTTGCTGCAAGATCTGAGTTTGAGGCCTGGTGACTCTATTCAAAGTGGGCAAGACACTTAATCTTCCTGTGATTCAGGGTCCTTATTCATTAAATCAAGAATCGGAGCTAACATCTCCCCTCTCCTTCATCCCTTTTCCTCTATGATTCTTTGCCAAGGACAGATGATGGTATAGCTAGGGAGAGAAGAGGAAACAGGGAGGTGAGAGTCCATGCAGTGGCATAGCTACTGAGCAATTTACAGGATGTCATGCCTGTAATCCCAGCACTTTGGGAGGCCGAGGCAGGCAGATCACAAGGTCAAGAGATAGAGACCAGCCTGGCCAACATGGTGAAACCTCACCTCTACTAAAAATACAAAAAAATTAGCTGGGCATAGTGGTGCACAGCTGTAGTCTCAGCTACTCTGGAGGCTAAGGCAGGAGAATCGCTTGAACCCGGAAGGCGCATGGGTGACAGAGCAAGACTCCGTCTAAAAACAAACAAAAAAAACTAATCTTTTTCAGAATTTGTACCAAGGGAGGAGAATGCTTCCCAAGGAAATGGGATTCTAAACCCTGTTACCATATAGTAGGAGCTTAGTTACTTGAACTGAGGAGCCCAGTTATGTTTTCTAGACATCCTCAATCAATAGAATTGGCCCTTATCAGGACACAGAAAACAGTACCCCAAAATAAAGGACCCAGAAGCAGCCAAAGAAGCAAGTTTTTCTTTGACCTTCTCCTGCCCTCCTGTCTCAGTCTCATTCTTCCTCAAGGCTAGCCATAGAAACTAGAATCTCTCTTCTCCAACGTGAGTCATAGAAACCAGAACCCCTTTTCCCAAAGCCAGACATAAAACCTAAATATATTACTCTAATTTTCCCTCTGCCTTTCTGTGTAAAAATTGGTCATAAAGAAATTGTCTGACCTATCTTGTTTGACTGTCAGCCAAAATACCCCCATTTCAGAGAGGACCCAGAAGAAAGGAATACATGTTCAGAGAGGCCAAGAAGAATCTAGACAGACAGGCCTTGCTGAGTTTCTCTACTCAGAGTCTATTAGCAACGGATCACACTGTTTTCGTCCTCGTTTTTGTTTTCATCACATTTTTACACAATATGATGAAACTTGTTAACTTGTTGAAACTTGTCCATAACTTGTTGAGCCTAAGCATTAACGTGAACAATTTTCCCTATATCTTTGGGTCTTCATCCTAAAGGCTCCAGGGTATACACATCAAATAAATCTGTATGCCTTTTCTCCAAACAATCTGCTCCTACACTCTCCTTTCTATTGAAAGATGGAATTACTCACAAATAATTCTAAAATGTACATTTGAATGTTCTTCCCAAAGTGCTGATGGATTTGTGATACCATTTTTCTCCTGCCATCTCCAGTGACGAGTATCTGAGAATACCTGGGCAGACTGCTAGCTCACGGACAAGATTAAATGCTTGAAGCTGCAACATCTTCAGCTGAAACCCATTAGCACTGAACCCTCCCCAAGGCAGAGGATCATGAAAATTTACAAGAAAAAAGAAAAACAAAGACAGAAAGAGAGATACAGAGATGTGAGGCAGAGAACAGGTCCTTTTGTTGTTTAAAGAGAAAGATTAACGAAGGGCTTTCTTTTTTCTCTTTTCTTTTTTTTTTTTTTTTTTTTTTGAGATGGAGTTTCACTCTTGTTGTCCAGGCTGGAATGCAATGGCGTGATCTCAGCTCACGGTCACCTCTGCCTCCTGGGTTCAAGCAATTCTCCTGCCTCAACCTCTTGAGTAGCTAGTATTACAGGCACCCATGACCACACCCAGCTAATTTTTTTATTTTTAGTAGAGACAAGGTTTCGCCATGTTGGCCAGACTGGTCACGAACTCCTGACCTCAAGTTATCCACCTGCCTCATCCTCCCAAAGTGCTGGGATTACAGGCATGAGCCACTGCGCCCAGCTAGGAAGTGCTTTCTTACGTGTCTATCCATTAAATTCACTTTTTACTTTTAGACTTTTTCATTTTTTCATTTACATATATCCTCTGCTCTATATCCTATCTCATTCTCTTAGTGAGGGAATAGGAATGATGCTTTGACTTTTTTGTTATTGTTTGTTGAATATTCATATTGAATATGTTCACCAATAGTAAACATTTTCTAGTAGGCCCAGAGTGAGACTGCATTTCCTTGCCCCTTGAAATTGGGCAAAGTCATGTGATTTTGTGTTACCAGCCAAGGGTGTTCAGGTTCTTGGTGTTTTGAACAAAGAATTGAACAAAACGCACAAAGCAAGGGCAGAATAAAGCAACACAAGCACAGACTTACTGAAAGCAAAAGTACACTCCACAGCGTGGGAGCCGCCGAGCATAGGGGATCAAGAGTCCGGTTACAGAATCTACTGGGGTACACATACCCCCTAGAGGTCTCCCATTGGCCACTTGGTGTTCACCCCATGCAAATGAAGTACTAGCCCACGATCAGTGTGATTGGTTGTGGAAAGCAACCTATCAGACGCTAAAGTGAAGTTACAAAGGTTACACTCGTATGCAAACGTATGGCGAGGGGTGATTTGCAAAAGGAGTAGCCTCTGTTCCTCTTGTTACTTATGCATGGAAAGTTGGGGTTTTCCTTTCAATTTAGTTCTAGAAAGTCAGCCTGAATCTGCCTTGGGTTTTCTGCCTCCAGACCCTGTTCTCCTATCTCAAATGGGATGTGAGCAAAAATAATGTGTATTGCTTTGGAGCAATATACCTCAAGAGACAGGCAATTTTTGCAGGCTTTCTTCTTCCTACCAACAGAATCAGCAAATCTTCAAGCATTAGAGTTTCCATCAGCTTGGTTCCAGATTAAGAAAACCTGGAGCAGAGCCCCCAGCTGATGATAGTGGACATGTATTGTGAGCAAGAAACAAAACTTTGTTGTTTAGAGTCACTAAGACTTGGGTGGGGGGAGGGTTTCTTATTGCAGCATAACCTAGCCTATCCTGACTGCCTGCCTGTCACATTGCTGTTATTAACATTACCAATTATGATTAGTTTAAGGTTGTCAAATACTGTTGCATATGCCGTTTTGTAAAACACAAAATTTCTAAATAAATAAACCTATTTATTTAAATAAATAGGTTTTTCAAAGAGTGCTGTCCACAAAGAGTTTTTGTGATTGTCTGCTGGGTATGGGGTTTGCCAGTGGGAGTTTCACCTAAACAGAATCTTCTGTATATTTATAGGATACTGGTTCTGAGAGAATAGATTGACTGGAAAAAAAATAGAGAAACACTTTTGTCTTCGTCACTGACATATTTCAGGGATTTCTAATAGTGAATAATTTGTATGAGTAAAGAAGAATAGCTGAAAATGTGCCAGAAATAGACACTAACAAACTAATATTATTGTTTCCATGATTATTTTATCATTTCCAATACGCTGCAGCTAAACTCTCAATGATTTTTAACACCAAATAAAATTCAGCCGGTTCAAAGCAGGCTTATAAAGTAATAATCCCATGAAGCTGAATCTATAGAAATAACAGACTGCCCTGAAAGTATTTTTAGACAAGCATTTTTAGCTGGAGAAAATAACTACATATTGAAGAATGTAGAGGTAAATAAAAGTTATTTAATTTTTCCTGAACAAAGCCTCATTCAGCTGTTGGCATCTTTAATGCAGTAAGAATCACTAATTCAACCTCCACTCAATCCCTATGTTCTGGAAACATTCTGGCAGAAGTTTAATAATTGCCATTCTTTAATCTGGCAAAAATCTTCTCCTAAAAGTGAAGTTCTGGCCAATAGAAGAAAACCCAAAACAGAAATGCTGTCTTTCTTCAATCCAGATGAATGAACAACAGGGAACTCAATTAGAAAGAGCCTGCTAGGTTATTTCCAAAACGTTTCTGTGAAAATCAAAGGAACTTGACGAGGATAGATCTGAACAGAGAAGCAAGCACTGGGTTAATGTCTTCACCATGTTTCCGTGTAAAGCCATGTGAGTGAAGATATGAACATCACACTTTGAACAGGCTTAGAAGTTAAGACAATTTCTTATTGTCACACATCATTTCCAGTATAAAATAAACATTAATTTCAGCATAAACTAGTGTCACGTTAATTCCAGTATAAAATAAAATAAAATGTATGTACATGGTTTCATAACAAATCATTTTTCCTTTATTTATAATAGTCAAGGGACTCTTAATTTCTCCTTTTCTACTCTTTTTATATCTATAAATCATTTGACATGAAAGGTTGCTGTCCCCATAAAATTCTTCTTTACTCCATCATAATCATGACTTGACTCAAAATATCTGTAGCAAATAGGCATCTATAGGAGTGTTAGTGATAAGGAACAAACAAAATCAATATATAATAATCTCATTTAATTTTAAAATAAAAAATGTGTAGGCCCATAAACCAGAGAAAAGAAATAGTCTAGCCTTCAACTATGTCAAACATTGTTTACTATTTTTCAATTTTTTTCCTATAGAGAAATAGTTTTTTAAATGTTTCTGAGTCACATTTTTTATATATACATTAGGTGTTTTTGAAGTTATCAAAATGTGCACTAAGCAGTCCCTTCACCATAGTCTTTCTGGTTGCAAAATTCTAAAACAAATGCACTGACTATGTAGCTTATAAGCTAATAAGATAATTGGAAGTTAGCATACCTTTGCTTCTTTTCAAACTTAAATAATCTACCCTCAAATGATCGGAAGACCAAAATGTATTCTTATTTAAAGCTAGTTAATTCACTTTTTCTGGTTAACTTAAATAGAATTAAATCTTGTTTTATATTTTATTATGAAGCAATGTCCTCATATTTTGTTGGTTTTTATTTTTATAATAAACTTATAAAGCAAATATTTTTTCTATTGTAGTCAATACATGTTATTTTACATAATTAGTTCTTCCTTCTAAAATACCAGGCTTTTTAGGGATTCAACATAGAACATTCCACATCAATGTAATGTAAGTGATAGAGATATAGCAAAAAATTAGGTTGGTGGATCTCAAACCAGTTAGCAGTGAATGTATAAAAATCAGAAGAGTTATTGGTTTTTGTTTTTTTGTTTTTTTTCAAACTGCAATGTCCATCCCTAGTTAAGATTCTGGAATATTTATGGTCTGAAAAAATTCCTCTGGGGATTCTAAGGTCCATTGCTTTGGGAATTCTTTTAATATAACATAGAAATGTTTGTTTTTACTAACATTTGCATATTGAATTATCTTCCTCTTTTGTCTAAAAATTATGTGCAGCTAAAAAATTCAAATTGAGAGAATTGATCCATTGAGTTCTTCTTAAGGCCTTAACTGCATGGTTAGTTCTGCTCCTCTATACAGACAAATATGCCTTCTTTGTCTTTCACCAAATTGCAAACATTTGCTTAGAGAACTGGGTCTGGTGAGTGGACACCACCAAACACAGAGCCTTGTAGCTAACTGGCTTTGCTATAGTCAGCCAGGATGAAACAGCAGCCAATGAACCAAGCCTAAAGCACAGAAAGGAAAACGGCTCTGTGAAAGAAAGAGAATAAAGCACTGGGCTTTGCAAACGGCTAAGGCCCCAAACCACAAGATTATCTTGATGCATGTGATTGGGAAGGAGGACTAATTAGAAGAGAGGATGTCATTTTATTTTCTAACCAGCCCTCTCTGATCTGAAGCCATGACACCCCCTCACTTGTTACCTAGCAACCCTTCTTTGTATATGTAAGGTTACTTCATTCCTGCATTGTTATTCAATTTATTTGCCATTTTAAGTGTCTTGATCCTCTCTAGTACTATCCCACCCTGGTGTGATTGGCTGGCATTAGTCTCTAGAATACCGGAGGGCCGTCTATTAAGTGGATCCAAATGTCATTGTACAGCTCCCTGTCATCTATAGATCTGTGCTAAACAAATGCTGTGGATTTCACCTTGGTCTTGGTGATTTTACCAGAGCCCTCCCCCTACGCAGCCCCAACCAACCAGCCTCCGCCCAACCCAGAAAATGCTGTCATTGCTTTTATCTTGATTGAAAGAATATATGCAGAACTGGTTCCTTTAACTGAGTGGAAAAATGACTATCAATTTAAACATTAACGGATGCCCAATCTAATCACGAAGCTAAAAACAGAATTCACTTCTGCACATAGCAGAGTTTCTCAGAAAATCACCACCCAACTAAACTTCCCAATTTCACCTAAACCCTAGCAATATGTAAATAGGTAATCAGCCACATTTGGAAACGTATTTTTAATCAGGTAGTTTGGATGCATAATCACCTCCAAATCAAACCGCCATTAGAGGCCATTAACTCTTAAAGGAAGGAAACTCAGTTGGCAGTCAGAATTCTATCCGTGATAAAGAGATGCTGGCTTTACCTTTAATTCTTGTAAAATCCTGGGCTTGCACTTATCTTCCATCTGTCCCTGTTTTTTTTTTTTTTCTCTTTAAAAAGAGAATTGTAATTCTTTGCTAATGCTAGATAAGAATTAGGAGGATTAACAAAACAATGAACACACAGCACTTGAGTTCTTGGAAAAGGGCTGTTGCCTCTTTATTGTTCCTATTTTCCCCTCAGTCCGTCACTTGAGAATTTTGCCTAATGCGAAAAGTCGAAACACCTTCAGAATACCAATCCTAGTATATTCTAATATACACTATCTATATACAGTCTAATATACACACTGATGATGCCATTTACTCAAATCAATTATATAATATTATTCATTCTATAATGACCCCCACTGCAAAAACCCACATCTATATTCATTGCAGTACCCAAGTAATTCCAAAAGCTTCACTGCCATTCTTTTGGGGTTTTAAACTGAAAAGGAATTTGCAAGCATGTGTTGTCTACCTCCCACTGTGTGAGTTGGGGGGATAATGGCAACAGGTGGACCTAAGTCCTGGGATATGAGACAGTGGGATGTATGGCCTGCCAAATTTAGATAGCTCAATTAAAACAGCCCCATTCATCCATACCAAGAACAGAAAGCGGGGAGCTGGGGGAGGGAAGGAGGGAAGGCAAGCGCAGGTGACAGCAACTGTGGATTTTCTTCTCTGGGGTCATTAGCTATGTTTATATTTCTATAGCATAACTGTGTTCCAAGCTAGCATGGTTATTTTTGCCTCTGCCTCATCACTCAGTGCAAAAGGGCAGAGGTGAGTGCCTATAAATTCACGCAGCTGCTGGCTAGGACAAGGCATTTGGAAAATAATTCAGTAACACGGGCCTTTATTTCACTGCAAGAATTGTTCTTTGAGGAACATTCCGCCTAAACCGTGAGAGCACTCAGGTTCCTGCAAAACCTTCCCAGGCTAAAGCAAAGCACAATTTCTAGTTCTTTTGCCAGCCGGAGATATGCAAAGATTTCTCTCAGCAGGAAGTCACTCATAGACATCACATGAATATTTAAACAATGGGAAGCCAGCAAAAAGATTCTTTCACGCTGCAGGATGATAGTGACTTCTGAAATTATCACAATTATCATTCCATTATTGCAAAACAAATGACCTGATTTATTATGCTCTGCCTCTGCTCATCTCTGGATCTCTTCCTGATATATTACACAACCGGTTACTTAGGCATTCTACACAAACAGCATTTGTATCGACTACTTCATTAATATTTTGATTATTATAAATCTCAGGGACTCAATCCACATCCTAGGCTAGAGTCAGATCTCCCCAGCCTCTCTCTCTGAAAAAGACGATGAGAGAATTTTAGAGTGGGATGTGATGATGTAGTCTATGGAATTCTGGGAAATGAGTTAGCTTATCACCTAAGTCTCCCTTCAGGGCAAAAATGCTCCTTGCTTAGATCCCACAGGAGAAAAAATCAACAGTTCTTGAATCAGTAGAAAAAAAAGTTTGCATTGAAGAAATCTAGGCAGAAATACTATTCTCAACAATTCCAGTGCTACATGTCACAGTTCCTCTTTAAAAAAAAAAAAAAAAAAGTGGTTGTTTTTTCTGTTAGAAGTGAAAGAAAAGTCTTGGAGGAATTATAACAGTTAAGTAATTAGTAAAGTAGCAAAGACCATACTCAAAAGCCAGTTGTTTTTGTTTTCAATTCTGTCCTCTTCTAAATCCTTCAGCTACCTTAGGCTGTTTTATGCACCCTGTGTACCAACCCATAACCCATCTGTAGGGAGAGCAAGTTTGTTTAGCCTCTTAGCAAAATTCAGCAAAGAGTTGTCATATCCTACTTGTGAAATGGAGGGACAAGAGAGAAATTCTGGGCCAAAAAATCAAACAACACACTTGGCAGAAGCAGATTATGATAACATGCATGTTGTAATAAGACAACTGATGAGCCATGAGTCAAATTCCCAGTTCATCCACTGGAACATTATCACAGTTTAAAGTGCTTGAAAAAGAGCGTGTCAGTGATACACTAATGACTTTAAGTGGGCTCGTGTGTCAGGCTAGAGGTTGAAAAGAAAACTGCAAACATTTTTCATGTGCTGCGAAATGACTTAGCAAATGAGTTTAAGCTTTACCTGTCCAGTAACAACTTTAATCAACTCTTTCCTCATCTGGGTCTAAGTTTTGCTCAGAGGGCACAGATGGTGATTTGCTCTCAAGGTGACTCTAAACTACACTGGTCCAGGTAAACTGCCAGTTAAACCTAGGAAGGAACGAAAGAAGGAAGGAGGAAGGAAGGTAGGGAGAAAGGTAGGAAGGGCAGAATTAACAGGATTCCAAAAGCAACTGACCTTGTGGAACTTTGTGAAGTTTCCATGAAAATAAATATTATTGAATATTATGTAGAACATTATACAAAAATGAACAAGATACAGTCCCAGTCCACAAGGAGATGATAATATTGGATAAATATAAAGATCAAGAAGAATGAGGGTAATTCATGTGAAGGAGGTCACGACAGACAGTTGACTTAATAAAAATTTGTTGATCGCTTATTGGAGAACTTCATTAGAACTATGTTCAGCAGACAAGAAGAAAGCAACCAAGAAGTAATTTCATTTTGAGGTTTAGGGAGAAAAATCAGGCCACCACTCGAGATACTTAGATAAAGATTAGAAACACAACTCCTAGCCCTCTTCCAACTTCAATCCCAGAAATGAACACAAGAGATGCAACCAGAGAATTGGGGAAATTTGACAACTTAGTATGTTCTTATCTTAGTAGACCACAGGGATTAGGGTAGGACCCTAAGAAAGGAGTTGTTTCCTGTATAAGTATGAAGGAAGACCGTCATGGGTACAGCAAGAGCCTGGCTGGCCTGATCTACAGGGAAACACACTCTGCCACTTCCTTTACATCTTTTACATGGGAGGGAACATCTTCATATCACAAAAATGATGCTGAGAAATATAATTTAGACACAGTTATCTCCTTCCTTTAAACCATCATATTCTCGCTGGATGAATAATATTTAAAAGAAGTGCATTTATTTCCTTTTGCAGTAGGAAAGGTGCATAAGATTTTAAGCAGACAAAAGACAAAACTGAATCTTCTGTAAAACAGCAATATTATTTGGTAAAATATCTTCTCCAGGGGTATTTTTCTAACCAGAATCAAAACAGTTTTCAATGTCCTTTTTTCCTGTCAGTCCTTAATCATATATAGCTTAGAACTGTAAAGGCATTTAGCAACCAAGCAGGGAACTAAAAAGAGACAGAGAGGCAAGGAGAAAGAGAGAGAAAAGTAGGAGAAGAAAAGAAACAAGGACAGCATTGTAAGAAGTGTACAAGTTTAAACCTTTGGAGGGAAGCATTCTGTTGCATGGAAAATACCTGGAAAGATTGCTTTTTTTAATTGTGAAAATTCTCAGTATTCTACTATAATCTTCTATTGTTTAAGTCAGACACATCCCTTACCACAAAACAAGTTGTAATTGGCCTTTGGCATCAGAAGTGGAGTAACGCAAGGAGAGATTTTGGCAGACATCATTTAACATTCTCCCATTATACTTTCCACGATGTTAGTTTTATTATTTCCTTGGATCCAAAAGGATTTCCTTTTAATTAAGGGGTGAAGATGATTCTCTGTGCATCTTCAATTCTTTCAGTCCACTTACAAGTCAGTAATGATGCTAAAAAATATTTCTACCATTCTGAATCCAAGTTATAATGACTTAGCTACTAAAGAGATGACCCTTCATTAGTCATCTCCACGGTCTCCAGCCTGATAAACTCCAGCCTGAAAATGGCAATGACCCCAGATCTATAAGCATGTTTTCAAAGAGCTTCCAAAATCTACAGCATGATAATCATACAATCAGATATGTGCAAGATGCCAGTGTTTGTATTAACATGATATAATATGGATTAATTATTGCTGTTTATCTTACATGTCTACTCCACTGATTTCGAATATGCAGAGAAGTATTTAAAAAAAATACATAAATAAGAAGCCGTAGACCCACCCCAGTCCTGATACAATAGAATTTCAGGGAGCAGTGAGCACTGTGAAATATTTGAAAGCCCCACCAGTGATGCTGATGCCCAATCCAGGCTAAGAATCACAGGTTTTCTCTGGCCTTAAGGAAGTAGATCTTCTACAGTATGAGAAGCAAATGGACTTCCCATCTTTCCAAGGTTCCAAACAGAGGCAGGGTTAAGTTGTCATGGCAAAAATATCATCCAGATTTCCAAGGGAAGGCACAGCATAAGTGTTCTAAAAAATTCTGAGCTATCACCACAAAGAAGATCACCTAAACATTTCATCCAGTTTTCTTTTTTACTATCCTTTTAAATAGGTATACCCAATTCCCTCTCCAACCTTGACCATTCATATGACTCAACAGTTCACATCCACTTCAGATACATCATCTATTTTACAGAGCAGTGCCTTGGGTAGACAATTTGTTCAGGATTTTCACCTTGCAGATAGGTTAACTGGCAGAGAATAGAAGAATAGAATATAAAACTGTCAAATAGAATCAAATTAAATTGATGAGTTCCCAGAACAGAAAGCCTATTGCACCCCTCACTATTTCCCAATCATATTAAAGAAAATCGAAGAAGAAAAATCTAGAAACAAAAGAATCAGATTCCACAAAGGTATGACCACAAGGTGATAATGAGGTATACTTAGATATACCGTAAACAGACAAGAGAAGGAAAGTGATTATACAAAAAAACGAACAAACACACACACTTTCTGACATCATCAATGCATTGATATATCAATATATTCTCTAGCTACTTTGACAACAGAATACAAAATATTTAAGACAAAGTAATCCGCTTGCTTATTTAACAAGCATAGAAGATGGTCTTCTGTGTTCTGGGCACTGGGCTAAGCATTTGGCCAGTATTTCATTTGACTAATGTTCAGAGAAACTCTATGAGATATTTACTCTTATTATCCCCATTTTACAAATGATGAAAATGAGGCCCATAAAAAAATAAGAAATTTACCAGAGACTATATAATTAGTAAGCAACAGAGCAAAGATGCGAATCAAGGTAGTCTGGCTCCAGAGTCCACGAAGTTAACCACTAAGGTCTGCAGTCTTTCATCTGTACAAAAAGCTAGATGGTAGAGAAAGTGTATCAGTGGTGCTCCCAGCAGCTCATTTCATTTTTCCCTCCACCAAATTAGGACATTTTCTTACCTCCCATTTCTCCTGTCAAAGCATATATATCTGACATTCCATTTCCTCAGGGTCTTGATGTTTACTGGTTTATAGAATAAGTAGGTTCACACCAAGGACTCAATAAATTCAAAACAGCTTAGCATGTTAGTTCCTAAATATTACTGGTTTCCACTTAACCACCTGCTGTAAATGTTTAACTCAAAGCAGTAGTTACGATGGGAATTCTGGCCACTGATGGCCATGTGAGCACCTTTGGAGTAAAATCCGTATCTTGATCATATATGTATTTCCAGCACCCAGCAGAGTGCCTGGAAGGTATTGATTATAAAAATAGGCCAGGATGGTCTACAAAAGGCTAGCTGGTCCACTTAATATTAGCCCTCAGAGCTCCTTTAGGTAGGTAGCCACATTTCAGCCACTTAAAAGGAAAAGAGAGTGGACCTTGGGCCCTGAGTGCCAAAAAAAGGCAAGTTTTGATGAGAGGAAATACCCAGAGGAAAGGTCTTGATCACAGATCATTGCTTAAGTGTACCAAGTTGCAGGCCCAGGGCAAGATTAAATCTTGGCTCCCCAGGGAAACCTACACAAGTTAAGAGGAAAAGCTTGCTAAAAGCAGAGAGGCATCTAACGTAGAAAAGTGGCTTTGCAGCTTCACAGATTCGCCTAGGGATACAGCTACAGAAAAATCTCCAGTAAGGCAGATTGTATTTTCCAAGATGGTACAACATGATCTCTCATTCCACATGTTCTTCTCATAATATGGGAGGCTCTTCCCATCAAAAAGTGAGCCTGTGTTGCTTCTCCTTAAATGTAGGCAGGCCTAAGACTACAATAGAAGTAAGACTGTGTAACTACCAAGACTGGGTCATATAAGGGTGATACAACTTCTGTCTGGTCTATCTAGGACATTTACACTTGAAACCAGGCTGAGGAAGCCAAGCAAGGACATGAAGATGCCACATACAGGTGTTCTGGCCCATAGCCCCAGCCAAGGTCTCAGCTGACAGCCAGCATCCACCAACAGCCATACAAACAAGGAAGCCTTCAGGATAGCTCCAGCTCCGACCACATTCTGACTCCAATTATATTAGACACTGTAAGAGAGAACCATCTGAATGGATCCAGTCAACCCTCAGAACCATGAATGACAATAAAATGCTTGTTATTGTCTTAGGCCATTCCATTTTGGGATGATTTGTTATGCAGCACTAGTAACTGAAACAGCCAGTAAACGGGCTCAGAAGCCACGGCCTGCAAACATGAGAATTAAAACCCAAAGAAAAGTGGTGCTTTGCCCATAAAGGGAGATAGCTACAGCAGTCCAGAAACTGGGTAGGATGGGCTGAGTCACAGCAGTCAGAAGTTCAGAAGCTGTAAAATCTCCCCTGAGAGCATGCTGAGCCTGCCCGGAGAGAAGCCACCTCACAGATGATTAGAATGTAAGTGGATAACGAGCCATTTGAATTATCTGCTCTAGTTCAAACACATGCTGTTGCCAATATGCTGTGGCAGCCAGCTAACATCTGAGCATCTTTAATTTAAATTGCATATACTTAACTTGAAATGGCATCTATACTCTGAAACTAAGAATTTACTGTACCATCATCAGATCATAGGAGAAATCATCTTTTTAGGAATTTCCCAAATTTGCCTTTTTACTGCTCTCTAATATGGTAAGAGCTTAATGCCTGATGGTTCCCAAGTCAAATGTTTCAGAGTATGAGATATAACCCTCTTCCAATCACTTTGTTAATACACATTCTGTTTCCTGTCTACATATGTGAATGGAATGATTCTCAGCAGCTTGGGTCTCATTCCCTTATAAATACCAAAACCCAAATCTGTACCTTAAACAATAGACACATTCACAAAGTCAACATGTATCTTATCAAGCCCAATCAAAGACAACCCTTTCAAGCAAAAATGCGAAAGAAAGCTGAAAGAAAACAAGGTTGTGATCGAAATTCAAGACTATATCCAAAATAAAAATAATAAAATTTTAATTAGCATCTGTGGAGTTTGAATTCTAGGCTCAGGACAAAAACAAAAAGCAAATCTACCCCAAAAGTTTATTAGACCTATTCCCCCTGCATTCAGTATTTAAAAACAGATGGGGAGGTTTTCATATGTGACTTGTTTTCAGCCTTCATCCCACTTGGCCTCTACCATATTTAACATTCCTGACCATCAAACATCTGCCTCCCCAAAACTTCCTTTTCCCTTGGGTTTGACAGCATTCCATTCCACTTCTTTTCTTGCCTTCTAGGAGGCAGTTTCTAGAACTTAGACAAACCTAGTTCACAACCTCAGTCAGCCCCTCACTAGCTGCATGACTTTTTACAAGCTAAATTAGCTAGCCTCAGTTTCTGCATCTGTAAAACAGAGATAATGACACGTTTCACACAAAGATACAGTGATGAGTTGATAAAATGACTAGGTACAGAGTCAATTCTTAGCACTCAGTAAACGTTAACTAGTACTTTAATGTGGCACTTAGTGCTTCTTAGTGTCTTTTGTTGCCTTCTTTTCCTTTACTGGCCCCTGAAAAGTTAGGGTTCCAGAGAGGTCTGTTCTTAACCCCAGTTCACTCCCTCTGGACTACCTCCTCCCCTTCCCTAGCATCAATTACCCACAATGTGTCAGTAGCTCCCCAGTCCTGATCTTTCTGCAGACCTTTATTCCTATCAGATTATTGTCCTGTTTATAATGGAACCAAGCCATGCTTACTTTATGTGTCCACTTCTTGAGTGTGCTTCAAAGATATCAGAGGTCCCAGAACTGGTCCATAAATGGCTCTATCTATGGGTTACCAGTCCAGAGATTCTGTCCCAGAGGCTGTTATGCTCACCTGTTTCAGGGAAATGGGGTCAGCCCTACAACCAGCTAGCAGGCTAGTAGGATAAGCCATTCTCCTGTGTGTCCTGCTATTCTAGATAGCTTCCAATTACTTGTCCTAAAACAGACTCCACCTTTCTCCACCCAGCTGTCTGTCCTGGGAGACCTGCACAGACAGCATCATGTGGCTTCCATGCCCTCTGCCTGGCTAGATTTGGCCAATGAAACACCTGGTAAGACAATGGAGAGACAGAAAAGAAAGAAGTTGAAATATTTATCCCCTTGGCTCCTCCTTGTGGTGTTACCTCTCTCTACCACCTTCATTCCTTAACCAAGTATAATAATTTCTCTCAGGACAGCACTCTCCAGGTGCTGTCCTATGGAGTTCCAGACCCCCATGTTACCAGCCCCAGCTCATAGCACTAACTTGCGTCTACCTTTGAACGTAGTTTCTTCACTAAATCCTCCTCAAATGGTCTCAGTTTTAGTATGCCATCTGTTTTCTGCTGGAGCCCTGACTGAAACACCTGCTGTTTAGTCATACTGTCTTTTCTTTTTAAAAAATCTGTAAAATTAACTAAAAACCATTTATGATCAATATAATAAAACTATGCTGCAAAAAAGAAAAGAAAAAAGTATCCATAATACAATCTCACTATTAGAATGTTGATATATTGCTTTGCAGTATTTCTGATGCCTACTCTGAACAGAGTTGTGATTAAAGCATTTATAAAATTTCACATCTTACTTTGTTCATCTAACATTACAAAATAAGCATTTTCCATTTTGCTAAATAATCTTTATAAATATCATCTTTAAAAGCTGCATAATATTCTATTAAGAGGACGTGGTACAATTTGCTTGATTTCTCTCATATTACTGAACATTTGGCGTACCCTTTCCCAGTGACCTTTCCAATGCATACATTCACACATACCATCACACATATGTTTATTTCTTTCCTGTTTCTCTACTTGCTTTGCTGGGGGCAATTTTTAAAATTTACATATGTTCTATACAACAATATTCTCCTTGCTAGGAAATTACTCCTGCACCTGCAGGATCATGCTCTTTGACATCCTGTAATTACTTAACCTTCCTGACCATGCTTTCCCATGAGATAATATAATTGATTCTTTCCCATGGCCGTAAGGGAAATTTCTAATAGATGCCAACAAAATTTCTTCTGAAGAAAAATCAGAAATGAATTTAGATTGCTCGAACTTTTCCCAGTGCCCATGAAACCTAGAGGCAGGGGAAAACATTTGAGGCCAATGAGGCCAAAATGGAAAAAAGAAATGAAAGCTAAGAGTAAACAAAACAGAGGTGAGCATTTAAATTACACTAGTAGACAGTGGCAACTTAGACCCAACGCTGTCCAGTTCTGTGGACTCTGAGTCAGCAGCAGCGAGCTGATAATTATGCCAGCCATACAGCTTCTCAAAGGAACCGTCTTGTACATTATCTCATTTTCTTCTCACAACAACCCTTTGAAGTAATTACAGCAAGTTTTCCCACTGAACAGGTAAAGAAACAAACAGAGAAGATGACCTGCCTTTGACCTACATTTGTTTGCATGAGATTTGGTTGTTGTAAATGGAAATTAGGCAGAATGGATGAACACCCTGAAGTCAGACTGTCTCCCTACCACAGGGGCAGGTCTTCAGGGGATAGCTGTTGGCTGGAAGCTAGACTCTCTGACCCAGTGAAACCTGAAGCCCTAGGTTTTACTACAGATAGCCTGAAACTACACTTTCTAGCTTTCATGACTGCAAAGATATCAATAAAATACAAAGAATATGTTCTTCTCACGATATTTCCTCATGGCTCCCGGAAACAGGGGCCCAAAATGAGCTATAAAGAAGGAGCCTGTACCAATTAGTCCTAAATCACCTTATAGATCACAGACTAACATCCGTAACAACTCACTGACTAAATGAGAAAGTAGAAAACAAATATTTGGTGCCTGTTCACTTTGTCAAACCATAGCCTGAAAACAAGAAGGAACCTTAAAAAACACTGAGTTCAACCTCTTCAGTCTCAGTTCCCGTTTCTCTCTGTTCCCCATCCAAATGTTCTCTCATTCCTATAGCTTGATGTCCCAGGCCCTTCAGAAACATCGGCAGAATTTCATGATTCTCACCTATCCATTTCCTAATTCTGCCCATGAATGAAAGAGGAGAACACATCCTTCTCATAGAGATGCATCCAACAGCCATTCTCCCTTCTTCCTGATGACAGGATTCCTGTTTGGGGAATGAATTGTGCTTGTACTGGGTCATTTTCTTCTTTCATATACTCAGCTTCCCAGCCTACCCTGTGTGTGACTAATTCCGCCCCCAAGAGGAAATCCCTTTGGCTCTCACTGCTTGGTTTCCTGGCTTTGACATAATATGAAGACATAAGGCTAGAAGCCATAACCACTATTTTGCAATCATGAGATGACTGTTATAAAGATAAAAGCCAATATCATGAGGATGGTCATTCAGAAACATAGGGAAAGGCCTTATGGATACTCTGAACAGGTGAACCATGAATCAAATAGCCTAACTTCCAAGTCTTTATGAACAATAAATAGTCTTTGCTTGAAGCCATAGTTAGATAGGTTTTAATTCTTACAGCTGGATGTATCTTAACTAATGTACTCTTTCAGGTAACACATGTAATTTGATATGGGTTTCATGCCTCAATCCAAAAGATTGACTAAGGCATTAATGGTGGGTCCCTGGTGCACTGTGGCAGAGGAGGTATTTTTTGAGTAAAGATGTCACCTAAATGTCTACCACAGGTGGCCCTGTACATCTTTCTCTCAGTACTGCTGAGGGCTTTTTAAACGATGGAAAAGGAGACAAACCGCCACTACAGAAAGTTATCATCACAATATCATCACAATTATTAATATCACAACAGCAAAAAAAAAAAAAAAAAAAAGACTTCTTCTTTAACCCTCAAGGATTACATATACTAATTTCCCCAAAATAAAGATCTAAATCCCTATTCGCTCAGACAGGTCCTATGTAAAAACTGGATCGAACACACCCCACTGCCCACACCACCACCATCAAAAGACAAATACCTCATTTCTCAAAAACTCATAGTTCCAGAGAAGCCAAAATGCCTCATTATTTCTTATTAATATGCCTCACTCTTTGCTGAGTTTTTAAGTGGCCCAGGCTGGAAATCTCCCTTTGCATAATAGATGTCTCCGTTCATGAGAGGCTCATGTAAAACCCATCTTCCTACCAAGTGTTTGATCTTGTAAGAATAGAGAGTTTCAGAATATTGGGAAGTACCCATTCCAAATTTCTTCCAGTGGTCACCCAAAAGAGTGATTTTCAACTATCCAAGTGGGGACTTGAACCTTGGTTTTAGAAATATATTTTTCAGGTTCATTTTCTTACAACGTATTTGCCTGACTTCAGGATTCCCTCACTACTTTTCACGGAATGTGGATCACTTTCTACCACTAATTATAGTGATGCCTGTGTATTTCTCATGACAAGATTTTCGTGATAAAAACTGTGTTTTTGATCTGCGTAGACCCATCAATGCTCAGACAGAAGCCTTTCACTTTTTATTTAATGTCACAAGGCATCATTCCCTCTCCTATATCACATTTATATCTACCGTAGAGGGGAACGTGGCAAGACCTCTGAGTACAGCCCACCCAGCAGAAAATGGAGAGACAAAGTTTTAAATATTCATCCTTCCTAGGCCTGATATTGAGGTCAAATTTCTCTCTTACTTAAAAAATTTAAAACACAGATACAACTGTTCAAGGGCTCAAGTTTTACAGTCTCATTCCAAAAACAAAAGGAGTTGTGAGTTGGTTTTGGATTTAGATTCCTTTGCTAATCTGCAATTTTGGAGTTACGATAGAGCCATCTGACCTTTGCACATTAAACCAACTGTCTCCTCTCCCTGTTTCCTGGTTAAACTCATCCCCTGACTCCATACGCTTTTCTTCCTCGTTTCTGCTCCTGCAGACTCAAACTTCTTATCTTCTGCCATAATCTCCCCTACTTTTTTGACACCTTTACCATATGCCATTCCTCCCACCTGCAATACCATGAAATCACATCCCTACCTCTTGACAGAGAGACTGAGAGCATTCTCACTGCTCTCATTCGGCTCCAGCAGCACTAGCGCTCAGACCCCTGTGAAGTGGTCATTACTTTTGAACCCCTGGCTGGGTCTCTTATCATTCCTCAGTTCCTCAGGATATATGTCTGTTTCTCCTCAGTTGCTAAAGGACAAATTGCATGTGCTTCTGTATTAATCTCAAATATACAGTTGTCTGTTGTGTTTTCCTTCTGTAAAAGGTGGTGCCCATATCTTCTGATCTCTTGGTCACTCCCTACATGATTCCTAAGGGCGATCAACATACCAGGTACCCATTGTTTAGTCTCCTAAATGTGAAGAAGAAATAGTTCAACATGCACTAAAGGCTATTTTTCCAGTTGCGGGATACATTTGGTATAAGCTAGTCACACTCCCTCTTTCACATCCGTATAATCAATGCTTACTGAAGGTATTAATCAATGGCCGAGATACAGAGAAGACTGGACATGCCTGGGCCCCATTGTTTGCTAATCAACCAAACAAATCTCAAAAAGTACCCAATAAATAACTTCTTCCAGACATTCTAAGATGAAATTTTTAGGAAAAAGCTAATTTAAATTGCCACTTTATAGAAACAGGACTAGCTAATATTGACAGAGAATTTATTATATACCCAGCCAAACCTACAGAGAATAAAGAGAAATATGAGAAAGCCTCTGACTTCAAGCAATGACAAATTATTTGAAGAGATACTGAAAGTTTAAGGGGATTCAAATGAGAACAAACATATGCTTCAACCTTCTGTACCCTCAGGCTCTAGTACCAACCTGTACCAGTCCATGTGTGCTAGCGGGTTCCCATTCTCTCAGGCACATTCCCTCTTGCAATGAAAACCAAGGGGAAGTCCTGCAGTAACCAGGTGGCTCTCTAAGCAGACATTCTGAGCCTCAATCCGAAAGTCAGTTCAAACTTGATGGTTGTTAGCAATCCTAACCCTAGCCTAATTTCACAGATTTAATGTTGGACACAGGAATAGTTTTTATTTCCATGATTCTCAGAATTTCCAGTTCCTACAGTGCATCCCATGCAACAGCCCTGGGTCTCCTCTGAGGGAAGAAAATAACAACTCCTGGATGGGATGAATAGAAAAATGAAAGAAGACAGACTTTGTATCCCTTAGCGCATCAGTGGACCACAACAGGACTCGTGCAGTATGATATTGCTCTTTAGAGCTTTATGACTTCATGCTTTCTCCAGGGTGCAGGGATAGCACTTGACTTTTATATGGAAACTGCTAACTTCCTTATCTGTGAGTTCAAAAATCCCTTGCTTATCTGCCCTAATCCTTCTTTCATTTTGAACACTGTAAACAAAATTAAATGAAGTTTTATATAAACAACAACAAAAAAAACTTTCCAGCTATAACAGATGGACCCAATCCATCTCAGTAGATAATATCTCATAAATGATTCATCACCATTGCTTTAACCTAGAGCCTTTTGTATTTTGTACATCTAAGTAAATAACCATTACTAAGCTTTATGCATTGCACTGTGTAAATTATCTTGTGTCTATCATAATCAAGGGAGTAGCACTGATATTTTGGGGGAAAGGTCTATTCTAATTATTTCTTTGCTAAATCTTTTCTCCAGGTAAGAGCGGTAGGTTATCACATAGAACTAGATTCAGCTCCAAACCTGATATAGGGTTTTTCTTTTATATTTACAAATGGAGCATCTGTCTTACTTAACACCTTAACAAATTAAAGGAATTTTATGTTTTCCATAGGCAATATGAATATTTTATATGTTTGGCAGGAGAGTTAATTGTAATAAATTCTTACAGCACAGCCCTAAGGAGATACCTGAATTTTCAAATACAGTCCTCTGTACCTTTAGAAATATAATTCAAATCAACAGTCCTGTTTACTTGGAGCAGGTACAAAACAAAACAGACTTCTATGGCAGGCTTGCATTTACTCTGCAGTTGAATAAGGAAATGATTGGATCTGAATAATTCCAGGCCCAGTTTCAGCTATCCAAGGCAGTAGATACTCCTTTGTTAACATAGATTTTTTCCCCACAGATGCACTGTGAAGCAAGGTGTCAAATTCCAAGAATATTATAATAATGGAATCACTTAGGATGAAAGAAATTAAGATGAGGGGTAGCTGAGATGTTCATGTTGGGCTGCTGGGACTAGCACCCACCCTTGGCAGGATGGAAAGGTGAGATGGGAGGCCTTTGACACCCCTTCTCTCTGTTTCTCCAATTCCTCCTCCTGTGCCTATGGTATCAGGCATTTCCGCAAGCTGCTGACAGTAACATGCATGCCCCAGCCTTGCCACTTCCATACCTCCCCTGCGTCTCACTTCCTCCAATGCAGCTAGGCCGTACTAGTTAATCATTAATCAGTTTATACTGCAGAGTGAGTGGCTGCTGATTCTTCATGCATTAGACCTCTGAGATAATCTTCTTCCTTCTTGGGGTTCCTTTCATCCACGGAAATGAGAAACTCAGGAAAACACATGGTGGAGATCTCCCTAAAGCGTCCACAGAGGGTTCTGGTAATGCCACGTTGGCCCAGATGACACATTCTGACATCTCATCATTTGTGTTTTAAATTAAAACTATGTTGGACATGGACTGTGCAACAGAACTTGGTCATTACAGCTTCTTTAGAGCCATGATGATAAAATACACAGAAATGTTACGTATGTCATGTACATAAATGTGACCAGGCTAAATAATAAGAAATTTTACAAAAGACCAAATAAAAGTTATCAAGAAAATAAAAGATATGAATTACTCTGGAGCAAACGAATAAAGGTTTAAAAAGGTAAATGCCAAGAGGAAAAAAACAACCATTTTAAAGTGGGTTGACTTTTGCCCCAGTTCTGAACCATGTTGATAAATAAAATAAAAGTAGCTAATTAGCATGAGCTGAGCCTTAAGAGCACACCACCCTATGAGTCATTTTATGGTGTTTTTAACAACCAAGGTCATTAATACAAGATAGCACAAACCAAATAAATAATTTAGACACAAGCCTACTGCACATGTTTTGGGGTTCCTTTGTATGACCTTTGAAGGGAACGGCCCCTTGGCATGATAGAATATCAAAAGAATGAAGTCAGGTGGAAACTTTTTTCCCATTCTGAAAAGGGAAGTAACGCTGTGGGTCAGATGCAAGTCCAAGGTGAAGAAAGGAATGAGGTTGCCAATAGTATTCACTCATCCCTTCTCTTCTTCCCTTCCCTCACCCCCAGGCTTAACTGCAGAGCTCAGAGTCTTCTATCTAACTAAAAGGGGCTTTTCTCTGCTCCTCACTTAGGGCATTGGCAGGAAAGAATTACCACTGTGCCTGTGCAATCACAATGCAAAAGTTGTCTATAAAGGGAAGAACTTAGTGAAATGTCTTGGGCTCAGTTTGAAAAGTTAACTAAATGATAACGATTGTGAATGGGTTAACTTTTACTCATTGGCATTGTGGCATGGCAGTTTAAGTCACACTTTGAAGTTAGATCTATGTTCTAATCCAAGTTATAATCATTCATTAGAACCTTGGGCCTCAGTTTTTACATCTGTAAAATGGATGTAATAATAGTATCTCCCTCATAGACTTTTTTTTTTTTTTTTTTTTGAGACATGGTCTCACTGTGTCACCAGGCTGGAGTGTAGTGGTATGAACATTGCTCGCTGCAGCCTTAGCCTCCTGGGCTCAAGGAATCCTCCTGCCTCAGCCTCCCAAAGTTTTGGGATTATAGGCATGAGCCACGTGTCCAGCCTAAAGATTAATAAGATAATGATTCTCAAGCACTTAGCCCAAAGCTGGCCTGACATATACTAAAATTTCAAAAAAATCCCAATTTTTCCTGTTAATATTATCATTATGTTATTATTATACAGGCAGCAGACCATCATAAGAATATGTACCTTGGTTGTCAGGCACATTTTTCTAGGAAATGGCAAAAAAGTGACAAATGCCTTCATTCCTACAGTCATCCTGATCTAAGCAAAATTAAGTGGGACAAAGGCCAGTGGGCGAAATGGTCAATAAAACACAGAGGCCAAGGATTTTAACATAGAGATGATCAGAGGCCAGATTTGAATATCTTGTTTAAGCTTCATGGATAAACATAACTGCCTGTCAAAAATGTCTTCAGCATTTCATTCCAAGAAGTACAGCTTATATTAAAAACTGCACAATTACGACAACTCTGAAAGATGTTACTATTTAAAGAAACTGGGTAAAGGAATCACAGGATCTCTGGGTATCGTTTCTTACAACTACATGTGAATATAGAATTAGTGCAACATAAAATGTTAAAAAGAAAATACTTGACCCAGAACATGGGATCATAGAATGTTTTATTCAAAAGGGATCTGGAAGAAACCATATGGCCCAGTGATTTTTTTGATGGATTAAAAACTGAGAAGTAGAAATGCTCAGCTTTTTAGCTATTAGTAGCTTCTAATCAGAGCTTGTCTCACAGCCCAATGTTGCTTCTCCATACATTAGTATGTGCTGTTTGCCCAATATATGCACAGCCCCTTGAAAGAAGCAAAGAAGTTGTATGCCATCATCCTTAATTCACACATAAGAGAAGAGACGTATAGGGTTGTTGCAAAAGTAACTATGGTTTTTCCCATTAAAAGTAATAGCAAAAACCGCAATTACTTTCACACCAACCTAATACAAAAGTAGAGGATAATTTTAAAAGTGTATGGTTCTGCATTTTTACCTGGTTCTAGTATATAGCATATAATAGTTTCCTAGGGCTTCCATAACAAGATATGACAAACTGAGTGACTTAAAACAACAGAAATTGGCTGGGCATGGTGCCTCATGCCTGTAATCACAGCACTTTGGAGGCCAAAGGCAGGTGGATTACTTGAGCTCAGGAGTTCAAGACCAGCCTGGGCAATATGGCAAAACCTTGTCTCTGCAAAAAAATATAAAAATTAGCCAGGTATGGTGGCAAGCACCTACTAGTCTCAGTTAGTCAGGAGACTGAGGTGGGAAGATCACTTAAGCCCAGGGGGAGGAGGTTGCAGTGAGCCAAGATCATGCCACTGCACTCTAGCCTGGGCAATAGAGTGAGACCCTGTCTAAAAAGAAAAAGAAAAAAGAAAGAAATTTATTGTCTCACAGTTCTGTTCTAGAGGCTGGAAGCTCAAAATCAAGCTGCTGGCACGGTCATGCCGAGTCCAACCTACTGGAGAATCCTTCCTTGTATTGTCCCCGCTGCTGGGTGTCTCAGGTGTTCCTTGGCTGGTAGAAGCATCACTCCAATCCTTCATCTTCACTGTCATTCTTCCTGAATCTTCACATCATCTTCTCTCTGCCTGCCTGTCTCTGTGTCCAAACTTTCCTTTCCATAAAGACATCAGTCACATTGGATTAGAGGTCACCCTAATGACCTCATTTTAAGTTGATTATCTCTGCTAAGAACCTATTTTCAAATGAGGCTACATTCTTAGGTATCAGAAGGTAGCTCTTCGACATACCTTTCTGGTGGACATAATTCAACCCATAACACAGCACACAGTAGTTGCAAAATAAATATCAGACCACTCAACCACTCACTGACTAATAAAGGAAAGAAAGTTATTGACATTACAAACCAAGGAAACCATAGGTACCAAGTCATGGAGATATGGAACAGATAATTGAATTCAGGAGTCTATAACAGAGTAGTTTGAAGGAAGCTTAATATACAAAGGATAACAGAGATGGCAGAGAGATAGGCAGGGACCATCCATGAAGGGGTGTGTAGAAGCTTGGACATTACTCTGTAGGCAGCTCACAGTGAGCAGCCTACAGAGTAATGTCCTTTTGAAACAAAGAGCAGCCCTTTGTTTCAGAGTTGCTCATTAAACTAAAAGTGAAAACTAAATAAGACACAGTGCCTGCCCTCAAGGGCCTCATTGTCATGCAGAAGAGATTGGATACAAGCAAATCATTTCAGTTCAGTGAGTGTCCTTAAGGGCAGAAATGGTGTAATACCCATAGTGTCTTTGGAGCATAACCTGCAGCAGGTAGTGAGTAATTGCTGAATAATTTTGATATGTTGATGTGCTCTTTTTCTATTGCAGACATAATAAAAATAATAAAGGTAATAGTAACCAGCATTTGACAAGCACTATGATAAGCCCTTTGATGCATTATCTCATTTAACCCTCACCACAATGCTCTGAGTTGTGTACTACTGTTATCTCACTCTACAGATGAAGAAAGCAGGCTTAGAGAGTTACCCAAGGTTACAGATCTGGGAAGAGGCAGAGCTGGGACTTGAACTCAAATCCACTTGACTCCTACCCCTGGATCTTATTTTTTATACTAAGAGTTAAATTAGCAAGATTTTCAATTATCTTTTGTTTGTGTTCCAATTCTAGGGTTAATGGTTAGTTTGTTAAGTAAATCACCATCCTTTCACCACAGGGAGTAAAGCCTATAAAAATGCTGATTGAGTGAAATTCAAGAGCAGTGTATTTGTCAATGGCCATTAATCAATCTATAATCAATGTATAAACACTTTGCTAAAGAATTAACTTGTTGGAAAATGTGTAAACAAGACAATTCCAGCTAAGGCAAATATTAGCCAATAGTTAGGTCACAGAGAGCACAAGATTGTGGCTCAAAACACCAGCATGCCACCCTTCATTTAATTATTTTTGTAACATACCTATTGTATATGTAATGAACCTCCCTAGAAATCAGCCCCCTGGGACCCTCAGGTAATTGAGAATCATTCCTTTCTGCCTGATTCACCAAACAATCAGTCTCACTAATAACAAAAAGAAGATGTAGTAGGGAGTGCAATTGTAAGACAGCAGGTTACAAATGAACAATTAATAAAACTGTTTTGGGTTCAACTATGTCATTTGTTTTCTAGCAGAATGATCCTCAGAGTCTTACCAGGCTTTAGGGACCTGTGAACCCACTTTCATCTGTCTGTCTATGCTTGTAGGAACATACACATTAGGAAGAGGAATCCACAACTTTATCTCTTTCTTATTAGGATCCATCACTCATAAAAGGTTGAAAATCAACCCTCCCCGCTTAATGCAAATGAGCAAACTAAGGCTCAGAGATGTCAAGACAGCTACACAATGTCAAGCAGTTGTTTATGGAAATTCTAGGACAAGAATCCATGGCCTCCCAGCCTGAAGCTCCATCTCCTACAACAAAATTTTAATAAACTCTGAACCTGATGACATTGAATGTGGCCCACAAACATCTGCAGAGTAAGATCAATGTCTAGAAGAAGCAAACATCTCACTACCACTCCACATTGCAGTCTGATACCTCCAATAGTGCCACTTTAGGTCATATATTTTAAGATAAATGTTTACAGACTAACAAGCATTTATTTATTTATACTTCAAAAGAAATTCATCTTTCAAATACTCTGATGGCATTATATTTCAATGGGATGTAAAAGTAACTTCCCTTTTCCCCACTGCCTCCTCCTCTGCTGCCTTGATTGGCCACATCCTCCAGCAGCAATAATAGGATCACCTTCCCTACTAAGAACCCTGCTGTTATTTGGAATGTAATTGCCCAGCACCCCACAGAGAATGCATTCTCTCAAGCTCCAGCAAAGCTTTTCCATTGAGACCAGGCAGAGTACACTGAAGGCTAATTTCGAGGATGTTAAGAATACGTTAAAATAATGAACTTTAGTTTTTCAAACGAAAATAGAAATCCTCAAAATTAAGGATTCGACTCTCAGCTCCACTTTCATATTACCCTGGACTAGAGTTACATTTCTTCACCCTGATTTATGCAACTGTGGGATTCTGAATGGGATCTAATCATGCAATCCATCTGATTATTGAGAATCTTCCTGACACATGACTAGGGTTTCTAATTCCCACCGAACCCCAGACACACAACTCTTCCATGCAGCTTCAGCCGTCACTTCCTATTTTCCTAAACCCAGTTTTTGGCAGTTTCAATATAGTGAAGGAAACACAGAAGCCACATGGCTGGTTCCACCAGGCCCAACATTGGCCTGGGGGATTAAAACAACTTGCAGTGACTGGAGACCATCTTGTTCACCCTGAGGGGCTTTGCTCTAACTTGTCTTTTCCCAACACGCAATTTCATGGGTTTTACCCATGTGCCAGGTTGTTTATACTTGATTGTGTTGGAGTAATATAGCAAGAGATCCGCTCTTACTTTTGGGGGTGCCAAGTACCTATGACTGTTGCTTAAATGCTTCAAATTGACAGGAGGATGTTCTATATGTTTGTACTTGAAGTGATAAGGAAATATATGTGCTGTTAGCTGCCATGACAGTGAGGGAGTTTTGATGACATAAATGCCTCCAGAAAGATGAGCGAATTGGCCCTTTCAGAGAACAAGGCTGCCAAGAAACTGAAGGGGTGGAGGTGGTGTCAGCATGGGGGAACAGAGTCTGGCCTGTAAATTAGGCAAATCACATTCTTTATAACTATACTTTAGACATTGGTTTTTATATTAAAATGGACAGATAGAAAATTCAATTAATATGCCTCACCTTAATCTCCTGCGGTTCAAATTCACCCTCTGTTTAAAAGCTCTGAGCACCACTAAAAATAAATTTAACAAATTATTTGAAAGTTCTTAATTCTGATTAGAATCAAATCATTGTGCTTTTTTTTTTTTTTTTTACTGTAAGCATCAAAATACTTTTAAAGGGATTGATTGATTGATATGGGGACATAATTTGTTGAAGAGTGTCCTTTTCAAAATAACAGAAAAATCTTTATACTGCAGGGCACTAAAATCTCATTTCGCAGTCACAAGACCAAAGCCAACATTAGGATTTTTTGTCCTCAAATTTTCCTGTTTTCTTGGATAACTTAATCAGCATCTAGCAATTAAGAAATCAGTAATTCATTCCCGCATATTTACTAAGCACCTACAAAGTATCTGACCGTAGTAGAAAATAAGCAAAGCTTTCCTCATTGAACTGGCTTAAGAGATAACAAGCAAGTGTAGTTAGGCTGCATTGCCATAGGTACTGCTATGAATACATATGTCAAGCAGGCTAACAGGACAGACAGGGACAGATGCTGTCAGTTAACAGAGGTTGATCAGGGAATCCCTCTCTGAAGAAATGACCTCTAGGTAAGGCCTGTATGTGTAAAACAGCAACACCACATAAACACCTGAAGAAGAGCATTTCAGGCAAGGGGAACACACAGCAAGCAAGGGTAAACGTTCTTGGATAAGAAGCCTCCCATGTTACCATGTAACTGAGCCACAGGGAGCTTGGGTGCTAGGAACGAGGTCAGAGAGGCAGCCAAGAGCCCCTTGTTGCTTCTTATGGGCCATTGTGAAGTTGGGTTTAATTCTAATGTTATGGGAAGCTATTGATGTGTTGAGTAGAGGAGTGACCTGATTGTTTATATTTTAAAAGGATGCTCCAGCCAATAGGAATTTAAACCTCTTCTAATTGTCTTCTAGTTTTATTCTTCATCTTCTGCTCACAAATTCCATTGATTCTTCTTCATATGGCCATCCTTTTGTTTTCAGCCCCATCCTAGAGCTACATTTCCTTGTACATGGATCATCACAACACACTTCCAGCTGGTATCTCTGCCCCTAGTTTCTTCAAGATCCAATTCATTTAGTAGAAGTGCTAAATGTATCTTCCAAAAATATAAACTCATCCATGCTGTTTTCTGGCTTTAGAAGAGGATGCCATTGGCTCCCTACTGGCTATAAGAGAAAGCTCAAATTTCTCATTCTGTCATCAAGAACTTGACAATATGGTCCCAACATTATCACCACTAAGGCGAAAAAATAAAATAAAATAAAATGAAATCAGCTGATCTCGGTATGAAATATTCTTGATTCACAGCCACATCCTTCTAAGATTGGGATGCTTTATTCCTTTATGTCAGCCATACATATGACTTGTCCCTCAAGTCATAATTCAAAGACTACTTTCTTCTCTCAGGCCTTCCTCAATGATTCCAGCTCACAATGTCTACAGTGCATGCATCTCGCACCACACAGTTTGATATTGTTTTAAGACGAGTCAAGTGCAGTAGTGAGAAGGGGAGAAAGTAGAACAAGGAATTTGATCCATAACTAACTGTGAAAAATCAATTGAGATAACTCACTACCTTGGGACCAGCCTAATACATATTTTTATATTCCACCTTGAAATATCATGTACCTGCTTTATATAATTTATATGATATCTTCACACTAAAACTGTAAGTTCCCAGGGGACTTAAGACTTCAGTAGCCAACTCAATGGCCTTGCACACAGTGTACAGAGTTGGTCTTCAGGCAATGCTTAGAATCATAGGCCTTTTAAATAAAAGAAAAGTTAGAGCTTTTCCAGTCCTGGTCTCTCGTTTCGTGGGTAAGAAAATCAAGATCCTTGGATGTCAAGGGCTTTGCTCAGGGCTACACAGCTACTTAATTGCATAAAAAGAACTCAAGTAAAAGTCTCCTGACTCTTTCAAAGGCATCATGCTGACTGGATCAAAGAATCAATTCCAATAACTTGTCTGACTATTACCACATTCTAGCCATTAGGACTATAAGTTTCCACTCCTTCTAACACCTTTTTCTTTTCTTTATTTTTGTTAAACCACAACACTGCTATAAAGTGATTAGATGACCTCTACCAATTATGAAAGCATAATTATGATCCTTAGTTACAAATATGAGAAATAAGCTCTGGATAGCTTTGGCAAAAGGAAACCGTTTAGAAAGGTGGAAGAGGGCTGGCAGAAATGATGGTGGCTTGAGAAAGGAAGGAAAGCAGAGACACTTCACAGGTCTGGGAGGCGGACTCTGCAGGCATCAGCATAAAGCAAGTCTGAGCAGCCCAGCCCTGTTATGGTCAAAGACCCCAGTGCAATATGTTCAGGATTCAAAGACCCCCATCTACCCACAAAGTGACAGATTGGTCAAGTCCAGGTACCTAGAAGACAGGGAGAAAAAAAGTCCAGACCCGTCAACTTCTATAGCAGAAAACAGGTACCAGAAATAGCATTTCCACCAAGACCACTCATGAACAAGATTAATCATCCCAAAAGAAAGTGTGTGCTATCATGAACGGGGAATGATAGGAAGTCAAAATCTCAAATGTCTACTGCATCAATCATCTCTACTAAGATCAGAGCAAAATGTCAGCTCTTTGACTCCATTTCTGCTTGGAATGATAGCAGAGTAGGAAGAGAGCCGGGGATGAAGGGATGAGACAAGCAGGGAAGTTAGGCTGCCTTGGAAGGAGATCCACCATTTGCTTAAAATGGTCAGGATCATTTTGCCTCTGATGAAATGCCAAAGCACACATATAATTACTGCCAATTACTCCTGATTTTCACACAGGGAAACTGACTCAGAGTGCTGGCTATAACCAAAGGGAGGTTAGAATCGGAATCCTCCCAGGAGGTATACTAGGAGGCAGATGCTTACAGGCCTGTGTTGATTGCTTAGGACCTAAGTGCTCTAAATTTGATTATTATTAATAATGATAAGAAAAGATTATTTTGCCTTACTATATATGCCTGCATTTTACCAGGGACTTTATGTACATTGTCTCTCTCGTTCCTTGGGAAAAATCACGTAAGTTAGTATTATTTTTCTGCTTTGTGGTCAGAAACATTGAGGCTCAGAAAGTACAAGTCAGAATTTGAACTTAGATCTATTTGACTCCAAAGCTTCTGTGCTTTCTGTCAGGCTAACTAGAAAAACAGGGACTCCGGAGTGAGAATATTTGAATGCAAGTCACAGCTCTAATAGTTATAGGTCTGTAGCCTGGGTAAACCATTTTCATTTCTCTGTGCCTTGGTGGCTTCACCCAGAGAACAAGGATAACTGGTAATTACTAGTTGTTCTCCCTCATAAGACTGTTAAGAGCAACGCATGAGAAAGGGTCTTGAAAACTGTAACTGTAAACCTATAAAATGCTATTCAAATAAATCTTAGTAATTATCATTATTATGATGTGTAAGACAATGGGAGACAAGCAGAATACAGGCTTAGGCACATAAAATAATCCAGCCGTATGTGGAATGCTGGTGAAGCAGGCAGGAAACAGGATGCCAGAATGTAACTTTGCTCTGACCCACTCTACCTGCCTAGGAGAAGGAGGAACAGGAAGTATCTTGAAAGACTGTACCCAATAGGTTCTGAAAGGTAGGATAGACTTTTGCAGCTGCCTTGCTGTTACAGAAATGAATGAAACAAAGTCATTGACTTCAAAGACAATCTCATTACTCTTGATAGATTGGCTGCCTGACAACATTTTGGAACTGCCAGAGGAGGCAAAGTTACATTTATATAACTTTAAAACTGTCAGAAAACTAGGGAGCGAAATTAAGTTTGTTCCTTTTTACAACTACAGGTACAGGTAAATTGCATGGCCAGATGAAGGGGAAGGCAGCTCCAATATTACAAATGAATATCTTTATGAGCAGTGAAAGTCTGTGTACAGAGAATGATTTTTCTCCCATTTGGTAAGATTATAGAAAACTGATGCATTGCAGATCAGAGCCAAAAGAGAAAGGAGGAACCAGCAACAATATAATAACCACTCAACAGAAGTACAGATGCAAGAAAAGATGCATTTATTTTAATTTAAAGACATTTCTGTTTGAAGGAGATATAAAAATAGGAACATCCAAACTAATGTTTACATAGAATTACTTCTAATTTACGCATCGTGAGTCTTCCTCTTTTTCACTGAGGTTTATGAATCTTGATCATAACATGAGCATTTATTTATAAATATTGCACAACATGCATTTAAATACATCCTCCAAACACCAAATCTATGTCTGCAGCCATTTGTCCCATTCTCTCTAATTACAATGAAGAAATGTCTCTTTTCCTTTCAAACACTAAAACTTATGCACAGACTTGGAATCCCAAATTCTCCAATCCTGCAGAAACCCTGTCAATAAGCCCATCTTTCTCCAGCATTATCAACCTTCAAGTTCCTCTCCATCATCATTGAAATATGCTTAACTAAGTATCTCTCACCTGGGAGTCTGGAGAAAAGATAGATCCCATGTCATCTTTCATCTATTGTCCTTTCCCTCAAGGATCCTTATCACCAAGAATCTCAAAAATTAGACATTTGGCCTCAACTTCTTGACCTCTCACGCCCCCTGTAATGATCTCCAATTAGGGTATCTGCCCACACTGAAAACCGTTCTCTTGATAAAAATCATTCATATTATTTGATTGAACTTTTTTTCATTCTTTGTTATTCTCAGTGTTTCAGCAGCATTCAACACATGTGACCATTTCCTTCTTTCTTCTTTATCTTGGCTTCCTTAGCAGTGTTCCCTGCACCTCCATGCCACTGCCCCGAGTTTTGGCATTTTTACTTACTCCTATTGCTTTAAATTCCAAATACATTAAATGATTCCCAAATTTCTATATTCAACCCAGCCTCTTCTTCAAGGATTCAGAACCATATAAGCAACTAATACTTGATGTTTCCCCTTGATTTTCTATAGGTATCTCAAAATAGTCCTAAGTCAACTTCTGCTATCCCCTCCAACCTTGTATTAGCCACTCTTTCAATGGACCCCATCCGTATTAGTCTGTTTTTACACTGCTCAGAAAGACATACCCGAGACTGGATAATTTATACAGGAAAGAGGTTTAATGGACTTACAGTGCCACATGGCTGGGGAGGCCTCCCAATCATGGCAGAAAGGAAAGGAAGAGCAAAGGGATGTCTTACATGGTGGCCAGCAAAGAGAGATTGAGACTTATTCACTATCGTAAGAGTTTGAGACTTATTTTCTATCATGAGAACAACACGGGAAAGACTCATCCTTATGATTAATTACCTCCAACCAGGTTCCCTCCCTATGACTCATGGGAATTGTAGGAGCTACAATTCAAGATGAGATTTGGGTGAGGACACAGAGCCAAACCATATCACCATCTTAGCATTTAGGTTATATCATATATAACCAACTGTCCATGCCAGTGTCCTCAGAGTTCACCTTAACTCAAGAGATTCCACATCTAGTCTGTGGACTCCATCTCCAGAATATAGCTTATTTCTTGCAACAACTGCTAACAATCAAGTTTAAGTTATCAGCATCCTTTACCTGGGCAGCCATAATGACATCCTAATTGATCTCTCACTTCCATCTCTAACCCTTTCTATTCTTGAGGATGTATGCTTTTTTAAAAAACTTTTTTTTTAGAGATGGTATTTCACTATGTTGCCTAGGCTGGAGTGCAGTGGCTATTCACAGGCACAATCATAGTACACTCCAGCTTCAAACTCCTGGGCTGAAGTGGTCCTCTTGCCTTTGCCTCCTGAGTAACTAGGACTACAGGTGCTTGCCATCATGCCAATCAGGGAATATATGCTTTTAAATGTACCTCTGATCATGCCTAATTGCACTCAGAATAAAATCTTCGCACACCATAGGTTCTATATACTCTGATAATTCCTACCTCTTTGTCCTCATCTTAAGCCATTCTCTTCCTCTATTACTCTAATCTTCTTTCTCTTGTCCATCCGGGACATTTATATATGTCTTCCAAATCCTGAAATGCATTTCATCTAGCCCACTCCCATTTATCCTTTAAGCTGCAAGTCAAAATTCACATGCGTAGGAAAGACTTCTCTGAGCCTGCCCACAATCTAAATTAAAACTCCCATTAAATTTTCCGGTTGTACCCTTCACATCTCCTCCATAGCATGCACTACTGTTTGCCACTATGTGTTAGCACAAATGTTCATTTATGTCTCTCTTCCCTTGCCTCTGTGTTCTATATGGGCAGAAATTGCATTGTGTTCATCACTGTATCTTCACTGCCAGTACAGAACACCAGAGAGGTGTTCCATAGGAATTTGCTGAGCCAACAAATGTACCAAAGTTGATTTTCCCATGGATTCTTTTCTTAAAATACATTTAACACTATAGGTGGGATATCTGAGATCTAGCTGCTTTCTAAGGACTTACGAAAATGTTAAAGTCCTGGAAGAAAAGTTATTGATTCAAAGTATTATAATAAGAATAGTAATTAATAATTATAGTTATAATAATAATTATTATTATAATTATTAATAACTATACTAATAAGAATAGTAATATTGTTCTTATTATACATGTAATTGAGAAATAATGCTCAATTACCTTTCTACAAAGCACAATGTGTATTAGTTGGCTACAGTTTCATTCAACTCTTACATCATTACATACAAATTACACAGTCATGTGTCACTTAATTACGGAAACATGTTCTAAGAAATGTGTCACTAGGTGATTTCATCATCGCACAAACATCATACAGTGTACTTATACAAACTTAGATGGTATGGTACAATATACACCTAGGCTATATGGTACAGCCTATTGTTCCTAGGCTACAAACCTGTACATCAAGTTACTGTGCTGAATACTGTAGGCAATTGTAACACAAAGGTAAGTACTTGTGTATCCAGACATATCAAAACAAAGAAAAGTTATAGTAAAAATATGATATAAAAGATTTAAAAATGGTACTCCTATATGGTACACTTACCATAAATGGAGCTTGCAGGGCTGAAAGTTGCTCTGGGTGAGCCAGTGAGTGAGTGGTGAGTGAATGTGAAGGTCTAGGACATTACTGTACACCACTGTAAACTTTATAAACACTGTATACTTATGCTGCGCTAAATTTAAGTTTTTTTCTTTCTTCTGTAATAAATTAACCTTAGCTTACTATAACTTTTTATAAACTTTAAGCTGTTACAAACTTTAAATTTTTAAAACTCTTTTCGAATAATTCTTAGCTTAAAACACAGGCACAATGTACAGCTGTACAAAAATGTTTTCTTTTTTTAGACCTTTATTCTATGAGCTTTTTTATATTATTATTATTTTTTACCTTTTAAGCTTTTCTGTTAAAAACTAAAACAAATACACACATTAAGCTAGGCCCACACAGGGTCAAGATTATCGATATTACTGTCTTCCACCTCTGCATCTTGACTAACTGGAAGGTCTTCAGGGGCAACAATGCGCATCATGTCCCATGATATCAATGCCTTCTTCTGGAATAACTCTGAAGGACCTAAGATCCTCTGTGATCCAGCATCTTTATCAGCAACACCTCTTCCTCATGTCTACAGACAGCTGTCCCATAGGCAGAGAGCTACCCTAGTCTTTGGCTGTCACTGTGTGTAAATTTGTCCCAAGAGTTTGCAACATGCAAATCCTATAGAGAAGCAATCTGAGATAGCTCTGCCTTCAGCATGCTTGACAGCATGCTTGACAGAATAAATGTCATGTGAATAAGATTAGCATAGGTCTGCTAGACTGATAAATTATGTTTTTGTTTGTTTTTTGTTTTGTTTAGTTTTTTGAGAGGGAATCTTGCTCTGTCACCCAGGCTGGAGTGCAGTGTCATGATTTCGGCTCACTGCAACCTCCACCTCTGGGGTTCAAGCGATTCTCCTGCCTCAGCCTCCTGAGTAGCTGGGATTACAGGCACCTGCCACCATGTCTGGCTAATTTTTTATTTTATTAGAGAGAAGATTTCACTCTGTAGGTCAAGCTGGTCTTGAACTCCTGACCTCAAATGATCTGCCCACCTCAGCCTCCCAAAGTGCTGGGATCACAGGTGTGAGCCACTGCAACTGGCCAAGAAATTACGTTTTAGTCATATTTTTAAATGAATACCACTCCTAAAATCATTTTATTAATACATCCTTTTACTGACTGTAACTTCAGCATTTCATGCAAAGATACAAAATAATACTAAATTACTAGCATCACGTTTTTCAGAATTTTTTGAAAGATTAAAACATTAAAAATAGAATTATTATTTTATATAATACAAATATTTTTGCTACCTTGGAGTACTCTAGACATAAAGAAGAAAAGGAAATGCAAATTTAATATTCACTTTAAAAAACCTTCCATAAACCATTGGAAATACTTGCCACTTCAAAATATGTATTTTCAGTGTAATATAAGCTTTGATATTCTTATCTTCAAAATTATTTACATAGAAAAACAATACACATGCATAATTATAATTTGCATTATTTTCTGCTAGCCTAGCAAAAATGTACCAAAAGTTAATTCTCTAAAATAAAACCTACCTATAATCTTATTAAACGTGCACAACGAGTGGGTCATTAGGGTGACATCATTCATAGCTTTCTAAGCTCCAAAATAACTTTTTAATGATGACTTTTGTAGCTTATAATAACCATATAAACTCAAGTGATGGTTCATGATCTATTTACTGCCATCATTACTCTTCATTCAGTTATGTTACTACCCCCACAGGGTTATATAAACTTGCTCTGTGCCCATCTCTACCACCCACCAGCAGGCAGAGTTGAGCTGGTCAGCCAGCCGAGCAAAAACAGATGAGGCTTCTCTGTTGTCACACCAAAATGTTAGCTTTGTGGCCTGCCTCCTGCTTATGGATCAATCATCAACCCAGAAAACCTGCATGTCCAGCATCCATTGGATCTCAACCCCTAAGTGACCCATATTCAGGGCCTGCCAAAGCCTGCCAATTAATGTTCCAATGGAGGAACACATTAACTACCCAATTCTCTGGGTTTCTCTATTCCCATGGCAAGTCAGGGTATCAAAATCCAATGTCCCTGAACTATACTAACCTACTTACTGAACTGCAATTTAATGTAATGAGAATTTGCCATTTCAATACATGGGCTAGATTGTTTCGAAACTGTAGCTGAATATGTTGTCTACTATGTTTCTCAGAGACAAATTAACAAATTTCTCCTTGATGTAAGCATTGAGAAGTTTGTCCTTTTTAAGCAAATGAATGCACTTTTATGTTAGCCAAGGAGAGTTATATATTAATAACTTGTTATATTTGCTTTTTCTTTAGCAATTAGGAGTCAAAGAACTAAATTTACTATTTAATTCCCATGACTGGCTCATTGAGAGCTCCTGGCATAATTATGTCCCCCTTCTTTCTAAATCAATTTTTCCATCTTCTCCTCCCTACTGCAGTAGTTAGATACAGTACAGGCTTATCAGTAATACTGATTCACTATAACCATAGGGCACTAACCGAGAAGTGACTACAAGTCCCCCCTAAAAGGACTTTGTGTTGAGCAAAGACATCGCCTTGAGAGAACAGAGGATAGATTCTCATCAGTAACTGGTTCACTTTGAAAGTGAGGATTCAAAGCTGGGTTCTTACCCTAGATTATCCTTATTCCACTCATTCCTTTGTTCCCTCTCTCACCTCACTTTAGATCATTGATCTAAATCAGAGGTTGGTAAACTTCTATAAAGAGCCAGAAAATAAATATTTCAGGCTTTGCAAGTCTTATGGTCTCTGTCACAGCTACTCAACTTCGCCAAGGTCTCATGGAAGCAACCATAGGCAATATGTGAACAAATGAATATAACCATGTTCCAATAAAACTTTATTTGTAAAAACATGTTGTGGGTTGAACTGGGCCACAGGATGCAGTTTACTGACCCCTCATCTAAATCATCTTTAATATTGGTCTTTTAGTTTTTATTTTAATGTGTTGATTTGTTTATGTTCAGTATGGTAACCTACTTCAAAATATTTTATTTGAATAGAAGAGTACATTATAATAAAGAATGAAATAAAATTCAAGGACTCTATAAGTAGCCTAGATATTATTTATTAAAGTTCTGGTACTGAAAATTGGCAATGAGTCTCTGCTCTCCAGAAATTTGCACTCTGATGTGAGAGAAACAACACCCTTACAAATAAGTATAACAGAAGTGCTAAGCAAGGGCTGCAAACAATGTCCTATGGGAGTTCACAAGAGAGGGGTCCTTCAGACCCCCCAAATAGGAGGATATTCTGGTAGAAATGATACTGGACCTAGGAAGGATTTCACTAGGTGGAGGTGAAGGGCAGAGACATTTCAAACTGAGAGTGGTGTGGTGAGGTGAAATAACCTGGGGTGTACAGAGAAATTCCTGTTTGACTGTAATATAGGATAGGCATAGAAGAGAGTTTGAGAGGTCACAATGATAAGATTCATCAAGGAAGCAAGGTTAAGACATTTGGGCTTTTTAGTAGGCAGTAGAGAACCATGGAAGGCTTTGGAGCAGGGAAAGAATTGCATCTTAATCTTTATTGAGAATCATGAAAATTAATTTGCCAGCAGCAAATAGGAAAGAGTGAAAAGTGACCACATAACCTTTAGAAGAATGATGTTCAAGGTACTAGAAGCACAGAGGGAGAGGTGTATGCATCTTCTTTGGGGCATATACAAATCGCGCGTAGGGCTTTTTCAAACTGCACAGCCTGATCCCAAAGATTTTTATATGGCTCCTATTGGAAATGCCCCTTCCACCCTATTCATTACTGATAATTGAGAACCATCCCCTTTGCAAGCCATTGTTACAGTTTGCTATGTGCCTCAGGTGTGTTAGGGTAAGAAATAAATATTGAAAAACCCTAAGAAGAAAGCTGTTGCAAAAACTCAGGCAAGAAGTAAAAAGGAGGTAAAATATGGTGATAAAGATGGGAATAAAAATGAGGGTTGAAGAGCCTTTGCTCAAACAGGACTTGCCTTGTACTTCTTCTCTGCAGTATCTGGGAGCTAGTGCAGAATCAACAGAAATGGTAATGTCAGGAGGGGCACAGGCAGGGGAAAAGGAGAATTCAGGGATAGGCATGTAGAGTCTGAAGTGTTAAGGGTATTATGCAGATAAAAAGCAAACAGAAGGTTGAGCTCGTGAGTCTGAAACTTGAAGAATTTGGGGCTGGAAGTAGAGGTGTAGCCATTGTCTAAACGGAGGTGATAGTCATAGCTATTGCTCTGCATCAAATTGCCAAGAGAGCATGCTCAGAGAGAAGCAAGTGCTTGAGGATCACCCATATTCTGGTGGCACAAGAAGACAGAGTCATGAAGGAGCAGTCAGAGAAGGAAGTAGGGAAAATGCACTGTCCCTGAAGTCAAGAGTCAGGTTACATGTGGGTAACAGGAATAAGTTGGTCAAAAACCCAAGGACTGAGAAATGGGTCCTTGGACTGAGCAAAGGTGTCACTGTCCACCTCTGGGAGAGCAGCAGAGGGGTTATAACAGAACACAGGTTGCAAGGGATGGGGACGTGAGCTGGGTGAGGAATTGCAAGCAGCAACTGTAAATCCTCTTGAGAAATTTGGGAGTGGTTTGTTCCTGGGATACTATAAATAACAGGAATGCAGGAAGCAGGAAGTCAGAAGATGAAAGGGACATCTTAGTAATAGGAGAGCAGTTTTCAGTGAACAGAGTTTGGGATTAACTAGCTCCAAGGTTATAATCAGCCCATGGTGTGACGTGCAGGCCTTGAGATGTTTGTCCCACAAAGAATGGAGGGTTCTGGTTTTCGATAGTGGGGCAGCTGAATAGTGGTCACTATTGCCATCATCAAAAGCAGTTAAGAGAGCCCCCACGTACAAGTTGCATGGTAGGGCACTACATAGAGTTTCTAAGCAAATGAGGCTTATATTGCAAAGAAGCTAAGAATCTCAGAGAGAAAACACAAACTTTGACATGCACATGAAAAAAGAGGCAGTTGAGAATACACTGAGCTAATTGAAATAATGACTACGTATTATGGGCAAATGATGGAGACCATTCATTCTGTGAGACGGAATGTGAAGACAAAGTTATAATTGGTACATGATTAAGAGGCGTTGTTGCGGGAGGCTCTCATCTCTTCAGGGAGCCCAGTGAGTGTCATCACCGCCAGCCACCCACCAATTAACCACAAGGATTCACAGACCAGCTTATCTCAGGAACTGTGTCAGATTTCTGGGTGTCCCAAATATCCCTCCTGAATTCTCTTCCAGCTGATTCAGCCTCCTACTAATTTTCTCACCTACAACCTCAAGGCTTTGACCTTAAAATACTAACAAAAATATTTTACAAATGGTCTCCATCATTTGCCCATAACATGTAGCCATTACTTCAATTAGCTTAGTATATCCTCAAATGTAGAAAGGTACCATCAGCCACCACCCAAACACTTCTTCTAACTTTCTTTGAGGTCTCTGTACTTCTGTATCCCTGTACTTTTGTGATTTTCTGTGATCAGAGCCCAGCCTGACAGTACAATCAGAGTTAACATAAACACAAGGGAGAGAAATATTTCTAAAATATATTCATACTCAGATGTCATTTGTTCAAAAGCTCCTGGTCCTTGAAGTACCTGAGAAAGGGAATATTTGGGACCCCGGGAATCCTGTGCCCCAGATAGGAGAACAGTCATCACTTTTTCAGGGAGGCAGAAACGGCCACCATTTCTTACAGGATGTGAACAATATCTTGTGTTGTGATGACGGCAAAAGCCAAAAGTGCTTTTTCAGACTTTGTCACAGTGTCTGTAAAGCTGAGCTGGGAGGAATTTAACAGCCCAGGCAATCTTGGCTGCTGGCCTGACTTTCCGGAGTTCACTTTTCTCCTGTTGAAAAGGCTGCTCTTAATTATTTTTGGATTGAGCCTCATAGAAAGGGAGTTTGCTGGGTCTTCCCATCCCAGCAGGCTGACACCCGGGGGATGTTATTGTGCTCCCCACCTCACACCTGGGGGATGTTAGTTATGTGGGTTAAAGTCAGATTCATGACAGGGCAGACCAACTTGGGCGATGTGTTAAGATATTTCAAATAGCCATGTAACACCTCATAGCCCTTCTGCCATAAGAGGAGACCTTTACAATTCTTGTGCTCCAAAACACTTCCCTCTGGCACTGCCATCCCTATTATGATCCAAACTATTCATTCTAGGCCAGGCCATTGAGAAACCTCCAACTCATGCTCCTAACAACATAGCTACAATCTCTTAGCACCTCCACCCATTTCAGTGAGATTCTGTCCTTCCTCTGAATAAAACCAGCACTAAACTCAACAGCTGATGACCTTGTCTTTACTGGATACCAGCCATGTATCCTTGACGGTCCTACTGGGAGGGCCAGAGTCTTACATGTGGCCTGTCATGGGGTTCTTTATATTCTTTGGCAGGAGTGGATAAAGTAGTAACATAGTGACCACAGAGCAACCACTTGGAGACTACCCAGCAAGTAGCTTCGGAGCACAGCTCATCCACAGAGAGCCTCTAAAGGGCTCATGGTACACTTTCCCATCCCATGTGAAGTCATGAGAGAGGCTGGGAGATGTTTTCAATTGCAGAATCATTAGCAAACGATCCACATACAGCCCTGGCTGTTGGCTTCCTCCCATCTTCCCTGAGCTGGTCTTGGTACTGAAATAAAGCAGAAGCTGAAGCCCAATCTACCACTCTGGTATCTCTGGAATCCATCATTTCAGGAGAAAATTTTAAGCTTCTGCAGAGCAAAAAATAGCATAATTTCAGAAAAAAGCAAACAACAGATTGTCATCCATATTTGCTGAAAATATTTTCCCCAAAGAGTTAATATTTATATTACATAAAACTCATATAAAATGATAAGAAAAAATGTCTAACTACTGCCACTTATCAGCAATTCAACTTCGGGTATGAAATTTAATTTCTTCAAAACTCAGTCTCCTCATCTATGAGACACAGGTAGGAGGACCCACCTGTCTGAGGTTCTATGTAGACTAAGTGAGAAGACGTATTTAAAGTGCCAAGAGCAGGGTCTGAGCTCTCTTCTCTTCTTTGCCCCTCAAGTACTCCAACACCAAAATGGGGAAAGGCCAGAACAAACAATGTTATGTTAGAGAGAATACAATTAGGAAACAAATATGAGGAAATATTCAACCTTCCTAGCTATCCAAGAAATGCAGATTGTAAGGCACTTTGCATCTATTATTTTACAGGACAAATTAAAAATAATGACGCTGCCTCACCATTGTCAATAAGGTTTTCAGGAGGACTGTGCATCTATCCATTCACTAACAATGCCAGTACAAACCAGGACAACCTTTTTGAAAAGCCATTTGGCAACACTGTTAAAGACATACAATGTTCATATCCAAGAAATGTCTTCTAAGGAAACAGCCTGAAAGATGAGCAAAACTAGACTCAAGATATATTGTTGCTACAAGATTCATTACAGTTAAAAGATCTGGAAACAATTTACTGTCCAATATCAGGTAAACAAGTAAACATAAGGGTAAAGGAGAGGATGTAAAATCGTGCCTGTATTATAGTTGCATCAAATGTGTGCATGTAAACAAAGAGTAGATAAGAACATGAGACATTTTTAAATTATTATTATACTTTAAGTTCTGGAGTTCATATGCAGAACATGCAGGTTTGCTACAGAGCCATACACATGCCATGGCGGTTTGCTGCATCCATCACCCCATCATCTACATTAGGTATTTCTCCTAATGCTATCCCTCCTCAATCCCCCCACACCCTGCTGTCCCTCCTTTAGCCTCCCAGCCCATGAAAGACCCCAGGATATGGTGTTCCCCTCCCTGTGTCCATGTATTCTCATTGTTCAGCACCCATTTGTAAGTGAGAACATGCGGTGTTTGGTTTTCTGTTCTTATGTCAGTTTGCTGAGAAGGATGATTTCCAGCTTCATCCATGTCCCTGCAAAAGACATGAACTCATCCTTTTTTATGGCTGCATAATATTCAGATTTTAAAGGACTGTTAGAATCTGAGAAATGATTGTATTTTAGTAAGTTTTGCTTGACTTTGATTTCTCATATTGTTGCTGTAATATTGTTTGTACAATAAGTAATTCTTTTTAAAAGTAACTTAATACTATCTCCACAGCTTTCACTTTGACTAGGACTCTTCAACCCTTGGCTAGATCAGGTGCTCACTTTCTGATGGATCTCCTCTCATTGTGTTTCTCCTCCTACAATTGACAAGAGCTTCCTCATTTGTCCCAGGCACTGTGCCTTTAATTAATTTTTGTAAGACACTTTAAATACATTCTAGGTATGTTAAATACATTTTTGTCATATGTAATTCTCAGAACCACCCATGAGGAAGGTATGACAATGATCTAGCAGAACAATCCATACCAATGGACTGAGCTAGCTGTCCTCCCGGGGGCAGCACAAGAAGCAGACTCCCTAATTATCCATAGCCAGCTGAAACCATACATATTGGGGCTTTTTCTGTGGGCTCCTTGGCCATAAGAGAAGCAGAGAATGACACCATGTATCCAAGCAGATATTAACTCTGCAGTGTCAATATCCAAAGCATATTTAGCCCCACAGAAAGCAAATGAGGAAATGACACTTAACTCCCCTGCCTGAAGTTTGGGTGTCATTTGTGCTCTAGAATCTGAAGTACAACCTACATTTATCCAACTTCACTTTGAATATAAATGTTAGCTTTTAACCAGAAGTGACAATAAAGTGTTTATCTTCTCATTTCTATAAAGACAAGATAGAAATCTCCCACTATAAGGCCCACTTCAGGGAGCTAAAGGCAGGATAGTTGTTATAGATGATTCTTCTTCATTGACTCCCTTTAACTTCACAATCTACAAAGTCCAACCAAAAGGAAAATGACAGATAATTTTCAACACACTACTGAGTATAGAGCAGGTATTTAATGAATATTCACTGATAGAATTAATGACCTGCTCAAAACCCAGGCAAGATTGTAAAGTCAGTTTTCCAATCTCCCAGGCTCCTGGCTCCACTTTCTTTGCCCATCTTTTTCTATCATTTCTACTCCACCCCCTCAACTCTTGCTATGATCCCACATGCCCTGTTTTCCACTCCTAAGAATCTACTTTGTTTAAAAAGGCTATATTAAACACCTGACTATTCATATGTCAATTTGAGGTCATTATCACTTGTGCTGGAAAGTCTCACGTCAAAGAAACAACTCCCTAATTGTGAAAAGTTACATTTCTAGGTATTGGCCACTAGAGAAAAAAACAACTAGAGAGAGCCAGTTGTCAATGAATTCTTTAAATGATAGTTGAAAAAAGTATATTAGTTCACTAACAAAATGCATACAACAGGCTTATGTATTATCACATGCATACCTTAAGTCACTCTCTCCAAACCAGAAATACATACAGTATCCAACTATACTTGAGTACCTTAAATATGCTTTTTTATGGGCTTATTTTTTATTCTTGTGTGTATGTTCATTCTTTTTGTTTTTTTCTTATTTTATTATTTTACAGACAAGTACTCTGCCACCCAGGCTGGAGTACAGTGGTGCAATCTCCACTCACTACAACCTTAATCTCCCAGTTTCAAAGGATCCTCCCACCTCAGCCTTCCAAGTAGCTAGGGCTACAGACACACACCACCACACCTAGCTACTTTTTAAAATATTTTGTAGAAATAGGGTCTTGCTATGTTGCCCAGGCTGGTCTTGAACTCCTGGTCTCAAGTGATTCATCTGCCTCGGCCTCCTGAAGTGCTGAGATTACAGGCATGAGCCACTGTGCCTAGCCTGTATATGCATTCTTAAATTTAAAGAAATTGACACACCAAGAAGTTTTTCTATTATTAAGTACAGATAAATAAACCTAATAAATAAAAACTGCCCTGAAATTAAAATTTCTTTAAATCCCTTAAATTTAAAGTAATTAGTACACTAGGAAGCCTTTCTATTATGCGTTACAGATAAATAAAACTGCTAAGTTTAAACTGCCCTGATTACATAATATCTATGAAGGGTAATTACATCTATGCAAAACAGGTTAATGCAACAGCTAAAAACAGCATTAAGATATAAAAAAGGACATTTGCCAAAGTCCTTAAGGTCACCAGATTGATTAAACTTGACATCTGTCTAACTTAATAGGGCTGATCTAAGGAATTCGGCTCTGCTCTTCTTAGCCGTTGTTGCTTCAGTTAAACCTTGTTAACAGCTTTGTTAGTGTCAGACTAGATAAGAGGGATCAGCCTTTCCACCTTCATCCACAAGGTTTCCTGGTATGTAGATTCAGAGAATGAAAAAGACCAACTACTTTCAGAATTTGGTCTCTCTGAAAAAATATAGATATATATTATTGAAACCATTCTTGGACCTTAATTGGAAATATTCATTTTTATTTGACCAGGAGGTTAGCCAACTGCAAGGAACAAAATATATTTTCTGATTAAAGAGTTTTACCTGGCTGGGATGACATTCACATTTCTTGCAGAGGATGGACTAGTCAGGGACTCCAGTTGTGTTTCAGTTATCTTGAGAGGACAGTCTGCTTAACAGGCTGGGCAGTAATTGATGATCATGTTACACTGGCAGAACAATCCATACCAATGGATTGAGCTAGCTGTCTTCCCAGGGGGGCAGCACACAAAGCAGACACCCTAATTATCCAGAGCCAGCTAAAACCATACATGCTGGGGCTTTTTCTGTGGGCTTCTTGGCCATGAGAGATGCAAAGAAGCACACAATGTGTCCAAGCAGATATTAGCTCTGCAATGTCAATATCCAAAGAATATTTAGCCCCACAGTAAGCAAAGTGTTAGTCTAGTAGCCCTAGAATCCACACTGAGAAACCCTCCCTCAGCTTCCCCAGACCCTTGACTTTGGAAGCGAATCCTGGGATAATGAGTCACGACTAGGATCAACTTAAATACTGAAATTGAAAAATCATTGCCAGAAATCCTCTCCACGTCAAATTTATTATCATATACTGTCAGTGTTCTCTTTTCTTTCTCTGTCTCTCTCAATCTTCTTCTCTATTAATGTTTTCATCTCTCTTTAGGAATCAAAGACTTTGAACTATTATACATGTAAATGATATGGAAGTCAGGTTAATAGATGTGTTCATCTTGAAAGATAAAAGAAGAACCCACTCTTCTCATATAAAATCACAGTTATATTCAGATATTTTCATCCAATGAACCTGAAGGAGGCTAAATCTTACAGGGTACATTTCTCAAATCCTCAAGACCAGGAAAATCTAATAAGTAATTTGAATTTCCTTGCATGTGAACAAACACTTCTTGAGAGCCTGCTCAGGGTCCATCGGGTCTGGTCCCTGTTTTTTCCTCCACTCATTGCTCCCTTCACCTCCCCAGGCTTGGATTCCAGGCTCTGCTGTGCCTGCTGAATACCCCAGGTCAAACCTGCTTAGAGACAGGCACAGGGTGGTGAGAGCATAAACACTGATGTTCAAGCAGCCTTGCTCTTCTTTGGCTGGCTACTGCCCACCCATCCTTCAAAAGCCCTTCTTCCAGAAAGCTGGCGCTAACCTCCTGTGCATTTCACCTTGCCCTGTGCATACCCTATGATAGCACTGTCATGTTCATGGTAGTAATAAGGCTAAATGTTTTGTCCATCCACCCGATTATGTCTGAAAAATATTTCTATTAAAAGTACTAAACCCCATATCTGGCTTATGCTAAGAATACAATATCTGTTAAATGAGAATGAATAGATGGATGGATGGATGGATGGATGGACAAATGAATGAATAAATAAACCCTAACTTTTTTGCCTATAACATTTTCCCCTTATTCCTTTATCCAGTTATTAAAACTCTTCTTATCTCATTCACAGCAGGTAATGAATATACAAAAAAAATCATTAAAACAATGTAAGGATAAATAGAGTTAAAATTTGATCGTGCTGATGGCTGCACAGGTCTGTGAATTTACTAAAAATTACATTATACCTCATTACAGCTGTTATAAAACTGAATAGAATTTAAAATGTTTATATTATAGACTGGTCCAAAATGAGAGCATTTAAGAAGTGAAAAATGGTTTAGAAATTGGTGTGATAGGTGAGAGAAATGACGATGAAAACTGCACATTGAATTTTTGTTGTTATTGTTGGTGAAATTGTTTTTCACCTGGACTTGGACAATACACAGCTAGGAACTTTGCAGTAAATGTATTTAAAGAGAGGATGAGAGTTCACATAATGAAACTGTCATATTTCCAAATTGGTAGGAGAGACTCACCTAATTTCAGAGTTTGATTCATGGTTTGAAAAAAACAACAAATTTATTTTTTAATCACACTTTTATTGAATTAATTAAGTTCAAATTAAGTAATTCAACTCTAAAAAAACATTGACAGTAAAAACAATAAATGTTTGCAATGAAATTTTATTGATTTAATTGTTGTAGTTGGCTATTTCTAAGCCAATTAAAGTGTTATCTGTTTTTAATCAGCTTTACTGTCTCTTAATTTTCCTTAAAATTTTCTTTGGGGTTTGCCAGATTTTGTCTGCTTGGTTGGAAATGAAGTGATTTCGCTACGTAGACCCTAATGTCTAAATTATGAAAAAGTAGTTCTGTTTTTAAGTTTTTAACTTCTTTAAATTGAGAAAGGGTGCATTTTAAATAGACTCTCTTTTATAAATAATAATCAATGCTTTCATCTGTCAAAGTCATGTTGAAAATTTCCTTCCAACCTAATTTTTAATGACATCTCCACCTTTCCAATAGAATTTATTATTAAGAAGGGAAATCCCACCACAACAATAACTTCAGACCTCTCTTCTTTGTAGAGATAGCCTGAGGTATAAATTCAACATGCAAATAATTCTTTTCATTACCTGCCTATTAAAACATGGAATAAAAATTAAAGACAATGAATTCCTGTTGGAAACATCAAAGTTAAATATACTCCTTGACAGACATTGAATAAAATCAGATATGAAGAAACGGAAGGCTAAGTTGTTATAAACATCAGTTGGCATGCCTTACAATCCATGGTGGTCTAAAATTGCTGCTTTATATTTCAAAGGATCTGAATAAAGACAGTTTCACAGTTGCTCCCAAGTCTTCACATCTGAAAGAATCCTTTTACAGATCTAAAATGGACCCATCTGATATGTACTACAGGGCCGTCATGGTCTTGCAAGAAATCAGCGATTTACATTTGTAACCATATTTCCAAATGTGAACATCTTTTTTATGAGGTGGGGGGATGTGAGGGGCACATAGACCATTCACAGCTGTCTTTGTCAAGCAGTTGCTTTTTATTTGTGTCTATTACTGAATTCAATGCTTTCTGCCATTTCCATACTTGTTATTAGGTTTTTTTTGTGTGTGTTATTGTTGTTCTGATTAAAAGCATGCATTACATTCTTTCTAAATTATGTGTCACTTTGTTGTGATTGTTATTTCTAGCAATTTAATAGTTTGTGAACAGGAAAGCTTTGAAATGACTGTCCTCTGTCCTTTGGCATAAACCAATTACTAGTATTTAAACTTATCTGACAAAAACTGCAGTGACAGATCTGAGAACAAAGTGATTTTAAATCATTATTTTTGAATCTTTAACCTTTCCTGTTTTCTATAACTAGATGTTGTAAAGCACAGTATGTGATAATGAAAATAGTATCAGCTTTTCTTATTTCCTTAATAAAATATGTGTCTTCCAGACTTTCCTATTTGCTTTAGTGAACGAGCAATAGCTTCAATTCATTTGCATGAACTACCTCTGATGGCTGTAATAGCCTTAGAGATACACATACAAAAATGTCAGAATCGAGATTGAGTCCTAAAAACAGAATTTTATTTCTGAAGAAACGTATGCAATTGTTTTTCAAGTTTTCTTTGAAGGAAAAGAATTTAAAGCAGAAATACTATTTCTTTACTTAAAACTCTCCAGCAGGTATCAAACCAGGTTAAGAATGTGAAACTCACAGGTTTCCCTGCAGAATGTTAGAGTGTTTTGTTAGCTGTGGACAATTATTATTCATTATACATTTATAGAAGCATTCTTAAGACTCTACTTGGTACCAAAAGAATATGCAGAAAATGTAGTATGCGCTTCCAAGGCACTCCTTCAGTGAAGCAGCTACCAGGCAATTTGACACAATGACAAAAGTAGACATTCTTATCTCAATCATATATTGCCCCAAAGTTGACATCACTTTCCAAGCTATGAAAGAGTTGAAAGACTAAAAGATACACCTGGCTAATAGGATATGAAGTAAAATAATGAAAAGCACTTTTTTTTGGTTATTCTCAAACAGGCCATAAATATTTACATCCCATTATAAAACACCTTAACAGCTCGGTGAGATTGAATGCAATAGCACTTACTGCAATATAACTCCAAATACTTTACAGCTGCAGTGGACTTTATAACTACACCTTTGTTTGTCATGCAGGAAAATCTGTGAGTTGACTGGTTAATGTTCTTTGTTTAAAAAACATGCAAAAGATATGTGCACTATATGGACAGCACTTACTAAAATACTATCTGTATTTTATGTATAGTTTCACCCAAAAACCATGTGAACCCTCAAGGAATAAGACAAAGTCATTACATTTTGCTTCTTGAGTGATTGTGCCAGTTACCCACATATCTTCTAAAAAGGAAAATGCATATGCTTAGTGCAAAGCACCGTATGTCCCATGAACCTCAAATTTAAATAGTGCTTTAAGGTTCACCAAGTATTTTCTCACTATTTTCTTACTTGAGCATCAAAACAATCCTCTGACATAAGTAAGAAGAGAAAGGAAGAATCTGGTGCAAGAGGGAGAGAATGGATATTTATTGAGCACTTACTGTGTACCAAATTCCATGGAAATGTGGCATTTATTCATTGGTGGCATTCTAACAAACCATGTGAGATATATGTTTTCATCTTGCAGATGAGTCTCTGAAAGATTAATTATCTTAGCCAGTGTTATATAGGTAATGACAGCAGAGCTGGGGTTGAATCCCAAGTCCTATTCCAAAAAGAAAGTATTCTTCCTTCTGTTCATGTAGCTCCCAATGTTGACTCTTGAACAACTCTGAGATTACAGTATTCCAAAATTTTGCTGTGTCCAAAAGTTTTGTGTCCTTTCTTTTATGAAGTATCAAAGTTTTTGAAGTATCCTTTAGTGATTGCTCTTTGAAATATTCTTTCTTTGGCAAAATAAAATACTGGGGAGCCCATATTCGTCTCCCATCTTTCCTTTTTATTCTACAGGACAATGAAGCACAGAACTCTGCAAACAAGTGTATTCTGCTTTCTCCATACAATAATCTAATTCAGTCTTACCAAGTATGGTCACAGAACACAGTCCTCTACATGTCTAGACAAATGGGATGGGGAAGAGAGAGTCAAAATCTCTTTGTTTCATGAGCAATATATGAATGATTCATAAGCAGATAAACCAAGATAAATTATCTTTCAACCCATTGACTACTACCCCAGTTGCTTACTACCTACTGATACACGTGAGAAGAGGACAGAAGATACTGTATCAAGGAGTTATCCATATGCTTTTCTTCATCTTTTGTCTGCTGGCCCAATGGCTCTCAACTATATGATTCAGACCTGAAGAGTTCTGTGGCAGCACTTGAGGAGTCATTAAGTCGCAATGGTAAGAGGCAAAGGGAGAGTGCTGTTAAAAAGTGTCAGCAATATTTTAGCTACTTCACATATGCAGGTTTCATTTTACAATTTCTTTTAAGGAAGATGTTTGCAATATATAGGCACATATGTACATATATGAAGACAGAAAGAGAGACAGACACCGAAAACCACCACCCTTAGCTTAATGCTTATCAGTCCCCATAGGCCAAAAAAAAGAATACAAATCTAGTAATAATGTTTAGCAAATGATTTGTAATATTATAAAATTATAAACAGTCAATTTTAGCACAATGAATTAACTTTTAAAAAGGTGATTTGTGATTGAATGTTTCATTAACCTGCTTTAGAGAAAATATATTATTTACATCTCAGGGTGCTCAGAATATCTGGCCAGCAATTACATAGGTTTTTATAATAACAAAAAGAATAAAGAAATTAATTAATACAGACAAACCTTGTTTTATTGTGTTTCTCTTTCCTGCACTTCACAGATACTGCATTTTTTGCAAATTGATTCGTGGCAACCCTGCGCAAGCAAGTCTATCGGTGCCACTTTTCCCACAGCATGTGCTCCCTGCATGTCTCTGTATCACATTTTGATAATTCTTACAATATTTAAGACTTATTTATTATATCTGTTATGGCTATCTGTGATCAGTGATCCTGGCTGTTACTATTGCAATTGTTTTGGGGCACCACAAACTGAGCCAACAAAAGAAGGCAAACTTAATCAATCGATGTGCGTGTTCTGACTTCTCCATGGGACTGGGACTGATGATTTTCTTTCATCTCTCTCCCTCTCCTAAGGCCTCCTTATTACCAGAGACACAAAAATATTAAAATTAGGTCAATTAATAACACTACAATTACCTCTAAGTGTTCAAGTGAAAAACAGTCACATGTCTCTCACTTTGCATCAAAAGCTAGAAATGATTTTTTATTTTTGAGGAGGGCATATCAAAAGCTGAGACAGGCCAAAAGCTAGGTTTCTTGTACCAGTTAGCCAAATTGGAATGCAAAGGAAAAGTTCTCGAAGGAAATTAAAAGTACTGCTCCAGTGAACACATGAATAAGAAGGCAACACAGTTTTGCTATTGATATGGAGAAAGTCTAAGTGGTCTACATAGAAGATCAAACCAGCCACAACATTCTCTTAAGCCAAAGCCTATTTCAGAGCAAAGCTCTAACTCTTGAATTCCATGAGAGGAAGCTGCAGAAGAAAAGTCTGAAGCTAGCAGAGGCTGGTTCATGAGTTTGAAGGAAAAAAGCCATCTCCATAACACAAAAGTAAGGGGCGAAGCAGCAAGTACTGATGGAGAAGCTGCAGCAAGTTATTCAGAAGATTGAACTAAGATCAATGACGAGCATGGCTGCAACAGATTTTTCAGTGCAGATGAAACAGCTTTAAATTAGAAGAAGGTGTCATGTAAGGCTTTCATAGTTAGAGAGGAGAAGTCAATGTCTGGCTTCAAAGCTTTAAAGGACAGGCCATCTGTCATATTTGAGTCAAATGCAGCTGGTGACTTTACGCTGAAGCCAATGATCTTTTACAATTCCAAAAGATCATTGGCTTCAACTTGAAGTCATCAGCTGCATTTAGGGCTCTTACGAACTATGCTAAATCTACTCATCCCGTGCTCTACAAATGGAACAAAAAAGCCTGCATGACAACACATCTGTTTAGAGCATGGTTTATTGATTATTTTAAGCTCACTGTTCAGAATGTTCAGACCTACTGCTGAGGAAAAAAAAGATACATTTCAAAATATTACCAGTTATTGAAAATGTACGTAGGAACTCAAGAGCTGTCATGGAGATGGACAAGGAGATTAATGTTGTTTTCATACCTGCTGACACAACTACTATTCTGCAGCTCAGGGATGAAGGAATAATTTTGATGTTCAAGTTTTATTAATTAAGAAATACATTTCATAAGGCTCTAGCTGCCCAAGATAGTGATTCGTCTGGTGGATCTGGGCAAAATAAATGGTAAACCTCCTGGAAAGGATTCACCATTCTAGATGCTATTAAAGACATTTGTGATTCATGGGAGGGAGTCAAATATCAACATTAACAGGTGTTTGGAAGAAGTTAGTTCCAACCCTCATGGATGACTTTGAGGGGTTCAAGGCTTCAATAAAGTAACTGCAGATGTGGTACAATGAGCAAGAGAAGTGGAGCCTAAAGATGTGACTGAATTGCTGCAATGTTATAATAAAACATTAATTGATGAGGTGTTGTCTCTTATAGATGAGCATATGTCTCTTATGGTTTCTTTGGATGGATCTACTCTTGGTGAAGATGCTGTGAACATTGCTGAAATGACAACAAAGGATTTAGAACACTCCCCAGACTTAGTCAATAAGGCAGCAGCAGGCTTTGAGAGGATTAACTCCAATTCTGAAAAAAGTTCTACTGTTGGTAAAATGCTATGAAACAGTATTGTATGCTACATTCCTTTTGTGAAAGGAAGAGTCAATCAATACAGCAAACCTTATTGTTGTCTTTTTAAAAAAAAAACTATGGAATGTTTCATGAATTTGCATGACATCCTAGTGCAGGGACCATGCTAATCTTCTCTGTATTGTTCCAATTTTAGTATATGTGCTACCAAAGCAAGCACTATGTTGTCTTAAGAAATTGCCACAGCAAGGCTGGGCGTGGTGGCTCACACCTATAATCCCAGCACTTTGGGAGGCTAAGGTGGGCGGATCACTTGAGGTCAGGAGTTCAAGACCAGCCTGGCCAACATGGTGAAACCCTGTCTCTACTAAAAATACAAAACTTAGCTGGGCATGGTGGTGTGTGCCTCCTAGCGACTTGGGAGGCTGAGGCAGTAGAATCACTTGAACTTGGGAGTCGAAGGTTGCAGTGAGCCAAGATTGCACCACTGCACTCTAACCTGGGCTACAGAGCAAGAGTCTGTCAAAAAAGGGAGAGAAAGAAAGAAAAGAAATGAAAAGTTGCCACAGCCACCCCAACCTTCAGCAGCCACTGCCCTGACCAGTCAGCAGCCAGTAACATTGAAGCAAGACCCTCTACCAGCAAGATATCATGACTCACTAAAGGCTTAGGGGATCATTGACCTTTTTTAAGCTATAAAGTACTTTTAAATTAATGTATGTATGTTGTTTTTTAGACAAAATGGCATTGCACATGTAATAGACTATTGTATAGTATAAACATAACTTTTATATGCACTGGGAAAGAAAGAAATTTGTATGACTTGCTTTACTGCAATATTTGCTTTATTGCAGTAGTCTGAAATCAAACTTGCCATATCTCTGAGTTATAGCTGTACTTTAAATAAAGAGGTTAGTTTGAAAGACCAAATGGATTCAAAGCATGGGAACTATATTGAAAGAAAAGTCATTACAAAGTTGTCAGATTTTTTCCCCATTAGGCTTTTTGCCTTCTCAGCACTCTAATTTCTACAACCTCTCTTGATCCTCACTAAACTCCAAGTTACCTAGAGCACGTAGTGCTATTAGATGGAAAAATCGGCATCCAGAGAGTCTTCTGACTAGGTCTTCGAACGTGTGGCAGAGCCAGGAATCCTGGACCTGTGCTCCATCCACTAATACTTGTCTAAGGGCTGATAGAAATTACTGCCTTTGAAGAAATAAGTAAGTTTCTAACAATGCCACTCAGCTATAAAATTGGATTAAAGGTTAATATTTAATGAATTCATATTAACAGTGCTGACAGTAACTGTATACTCGACAGATATTTAATAAGAGTATCACAAGCCATATGTGAAGAATACTGTTAAAATAATTACATTAGGATTTCACAGCATCCACCATCAGGATTCCTCCTCTGACAACAACGGAGGAAACCTTTTCTACGCTGATCCAGGTAAATGCCACTGAAAGTCTTGCTGTCTGGACTTGACTTCTATTTGTGACACCCACAATTTCAGAGTTCAAAAGCATTTGTAAAGCGTATCTCTTTTAGAGAAAAGGAAGGAAACTCATATTTTTTAATGTCCTACTATGTGCTAACCTAATTTAATCTTCATGAACTCTAATATGCAGGGATATCAGTGAGTTTTGAATTTAGGGTTATTTTCTTGTTTTGTGGTGGTGGTCATTCTAGCTGTTTGATCAGTTGTGTCATTCTGAAGCAGCCATTGCTAAAGAGGTCTTTTGATTGCTGAAACAGTAGTACTACCTGTCACTGCTGTCATGTCTGTGAGGACACTCACCCATCTAGTTCCAAAGCAACATCTTCATGTACCATCTCATCTAAGACAGGTGAGATGCGACAATGCAACAACACAAACAACGTCCAAATCCCTCTTTCCTGAGAGATGGGCTGGGGCAATCATTGTGAGCTATAAGAATACAACAAGAATTGATGAAATTCAGAATACCTCTAGAACCAAGAGTTAGGTAGACCAGAAAGCTGGAAAAGGAAATACGAATGAGACACCCAACCAAGTTGTGTCTCCCAGCAGAAATCAGAAACAAGGACGGTAGACCAGGAAGATAATAACAGCAAAGCTGTCCCTTTTGACTTAGGGGACATGGTGACATGCAGAGTAAAAGGAGCATAATTCAAATTTCAGTAGATCCTCCACCCCATCCCCAGTGCTCATTTCCCAAGCTTGGCCCCAACTCCATTCCCTGTTCTTTTCCTTTTAATGATGTGACATAGAAACTGGGGTTAATTTGCCTGAATGTGGTTCCGGGTCAGAAGCAAAACATAAATATCAAACCATTACACAACTTTTCCCTGAGGATCAGAAATAAGATGAGGTCCTCCATTGCATTAATTTCTTGTTAATATTTTTAAGAAGAGGGTTCAACTATTTATTTTTTAAGGTCATGAAAGAGCATGAAACTCTTGGTTACTTTCTGCTATTACCATATGGCCCAATTATGTATCATTTGTATTTTATACTTCACAATGTGGTCCCCACTGAGAGAAATACATCAGTGACTCATGGACTGACGGAGTTAGAAGGTTTGGGTAAAATTAGTATAATGCAAGCCCTTAGCCTCCTCCTTTCTGCCATATAAGGTATACCTCTACTACTCTCTAGAAAGCAGAAATTCCAAAGGAATCGACTGGCTTTACTATTTCCCCAGCTTGGATAGCTGTACATATTCCAGTTTCCTGGTTTGTTTTTTCATCTTGTAAATTGCACAGCTTCACATATTTGCTAAATGTCATGGCTTTTGTCTCCATTCTGCTGGCTTCATTAAAAAGTAGTTCCACCAGGAGTACAGTTGAGCTCTGATCCAGGGTAAACCATGGTGGTTTTACATTAGTCATGGCTGGTTTTATTCTAAGTTAGCTAATAACATACCTTGCCAGCACATGGATTCATTTCTTTCCAAAGACCACCTGTCTGGTTCACATAACAATTTTTCTTCTTCCATTTGTATGACTGTGACCCAATTTCTTGTGAAATAATGACTGTATTCTTATCACATTTAAGATACAGGTACCCTCTCCCTGCCCTGGGTTTTATTATACAGCTTGCTAAGCCAAACATTTTAGAATGCACTGAAAATGTCCTTCTTATTCTTTTGCCTGAAAAAAAGGCACTGGTCTCAACAGTTAGCCTTTTTGTACTTCCCTAAGCAAAGTTAGAGAAGCTACATTATTTAAACAACAAGGGGCAAGGTCATAGATAACAGCCACTAATTGAACCCTCATTATACAAACAAAAAATGAGTGTCAGAGCAGTCAAGTGACCTTACCAAGCTGAACAACTACCAAAGAAAAGAACTGGGCATAGAACCCAGATCTTCTAATTTGTAATTCAATCTTCTACCCGTGACAGTACATGGCCTTGTGTTTACTTCATAAAATTCCTTTGTAAAACAATGGTTTTATATGTAATAATTTAACAGAGTAAAGAGAGCAGAAGCCACAAAACAAGTTTTTTTGAGATATTTAAACCCTTGCAGACAGGGTGCAATGGCTCACACCTGTAATCCCAGCACTTTGGGAAGCTGAGGCAGGTGGATCACTTGAGGTCAGGAGTTCAAGACCAACCTGATCAACATGGTGAAACCCCTGCCCTACTAAAAACATAAAATTGGCTGGGTGTGGGGGCGCATGCCTATAATCTCCGCTACTTGGAAGGCTAAGGCAGGAGAATCATTCGAACCTAGGAGGCAGAGGTAGCAGTAACGCCAAGATCACACCATTGCACTCCAGCCTGGGCAACAAGAGCAAAACTCCAACTCAAAAAAAAAAAAAAAGATAAAAAAATTTTAAAAACATCCTTGCAAAGAACAGATGCCTTTGCCTTGTCCACTCCAGTAGCATAACATGATCCTATGAACTCTCTTTGAGAAATCAAAGAATATTCTAATTCTTTAATATATTTGAGGAATGTTCTATTTACAGTTTAGAAAAATGGGATCTCACTGGGCCTGGAACCAAGGGGCCCCCTATTCAGCTGCAGTGTCAAATTTCCCAGCAAATCAGCTTAAGCCCAACACTAGCTCGTGGGCAAAGTTTCACACATGCCACCTCTCAGTTCGAAGGAGTCACCCTCAACTCAGGAACTGATTCAATTCTCCCAGTGTCAGTGGCTTAGGATATTTCCTCTTCCATCCCAGAGGCAGCAAGATGATGGAAACTTATGACCAAGAATACAATGAGCATCGAAGCTATCTGGTTTTCTCAGCCCTAGGCATGGATTAAACTTTTATAGGTCACTAGTAGCAATATGGTGACTATAAATGTCTAATCTTGACCTATAAGAACATGAATCTTTCAACATTTGAGCCACTTCATTATTCTCCTTGGGATGATAAGATAACTTTCACTTGGCTTGGAGAACGTTTTATTATTTTTCCAGGAAATGTAGGCAACCCATGATCAATACCATAAGAACAAGAGCCACTGAGAAACAATAATTAACAAAGAAAGAATAAAGATTTTCTACTAGCACTAAGAATTTCAAACAAACGCCAAGACAGCTTTACTTGTCCTGAAAAGAAATAGACAGTTCCTAGGATCTTATAAACCGATTAGCCATTTCCCGCTTCCTAATACATCCCATGATCAGAAATTATTGTATCACTGCTATGACTAATTCCATAACTATTCTCAAATAATGTCAGTTGACCATTAAACCACAACTGTGGCCTAATTCTTAACTGATTGACAGACAAAGAAAGGTCATTGGTCATAACATACACACTAAAATGCTAGAAAAATCTCTTGACACGCACCGCTTCTTTTAGTGGCCTAAATTTACAGTTTCTTTTTTTTTTTTTTTTAATTCAAAGGCCATGAATGCAGATAGCTTTTCAGTTGTCCTTGTGTTTCTTGACTGAAAGAACCCTTTAAGTGCTCTCAAAATAGTTAGATGAATAGCAGAAACAATTGCATCTTTTCAACCCCGATCACATCGGTTCTAAGATTTTGACGAGTAAAAAGCACTGGGCAGGTTTTAAGTCAATAGTGGCCTTCTAATTTCTAAAGTTCTTTCAGAGTACAAACACATTGCTTATACTGCCCTGGCATGGTTTTGCTCATTTGCAGGAAAGCCATATTTTGTACCACATCCTCACATATTGATATGTTGAGGAAATACACAGCAAACACCACTTCCCATCCATCTGGTAAGCTTGTTAGAAAGATGAATACCCAGCGTTCAGATGTTTTTCACTCAGGTTTGAAATTCTATGCTCAGCACAATTTGCTTTTACTTTCAAGACAAACTTTAATCCAATAAGAAGAAATCCTGCTCCTTTTTTAAAAGCAAATGATACCAATAAAGTAAAAAGGCCAGCCGTGTTGGGCATTGGCAAGATACATCTACAACTGAATTTCTGTTGGTTCCTAGAATCCTATGCAATGATTTTGAAAAACATACAATTTTATCCATTTTCTTAAAAGTACAGCAGTTATTTTTCATATAGTCATAATGTAAGACAAAGTCCCAAAAGAAAGAATAAAATGAGGGTAAGACACTTAATCTATCGTTTCTAACAAACTGTTTTCAAAAGATCTTTACACTCATCTATCAGTACCCAGAATTACATAAGCTCTTCTTAGGTTGCAAATAGTTTAAAAGCTTGAATCAAAACAATAAAAGTCAATTGAATAAGCAAAAAACCTGGCAGTCTTAGTGCCCAGTGGAAATGAAGCCAAATGCTCTTATATAAAAAGCAATGAGAACAGAAGGTGCAGGCATTCTTAGATTTGTCTCCCCCAATATTTTTGCATCCTCTTCTATTTGAAACTGAACTCTTCAGGGGAACTTTTTCTTTCTCTCCTGCTTTTGATGCACTCTTTACATCATAAAGGTAGAACTTGTGGTTTTGCAAATTACATGTCAGTGGGAGAGAAAACAGCAATAAAGCAGACACACAACTGACAATTTCTAAGTTATACCAAACACAAACCCTTGGGGTCCTTTGCAACATAATTTTTAAAAAATATCAGCATTGGTTTTCTTTGTGTCATTATAAAATGAATATATTATAGATTTTTTTTCATATCGACATGAAGAATCTCAGTAGAATGAACTCAGCCACACTTGCTAGTTTACGAAATGTGATATACCAAACTTTGTTGAGGAGCAATAGTTCCTGTAAGTACCAAAATGACTCTGCAGGAGCCACAGTGACGTGCTGATGAAGTAAACACTATGAAAATAAAGAATTCCAAAAAGGAAAGAATTTCAAAAGACGTCTACAGAACAGTGCTTCCCAAACTGTAAGATGCATGAAGATCACTTGGGAATCTTGTCATAACACAGATTCTGGCTCCACAGGCCTAGGGTAGGGCCCACCATTCTGCACACCAAGGTAGCCCCCATGGGATGCTCATGCTGCTACTCTGTGGGCCACGTTTTAAAGAGCAAGTGTCCAGCGGCCCATCCCCCAAGAGCCAAGAAATCCAAAACATGAAACTATTTAACAATAATTGTTTAAGAAGGAAATGTTATAGAATAAACCTAGTAAGCATTAGCACTGGGAAGAAACAGATCAAGCATAATAAGAAAAAACAGGAGAGTTTTACATACAAAATGTAAACTGTTACAAATCAACATACATTTATTATGGACCTATATGTATAAGGCAATGTTGTATGAACAATAAAGGATAAAAATGTAAAAAGGAATAGTTCCTACTCTCACATTGCTTAGGCCTAGTACCCAACCCATAGACTCTCACCTTTCTTCAAATACGGCCCATCTCATTTGGAAAATCTCCTTTTATGTGGTTACTGCCAGCCATGTCCTCCGGTTCTGAGATCTTGTTACTAATTATCCCTTCCTTTCCTGTATTGCTCATCTGTCCACTCAGCCTTCTCTTCTGCCTATTTAATCTTTCTAAAGTAATTCTATCTACCCTCTATGGCCATGGCTTCAATGACCAGTGGCTCCCAGTTCTCCACCTAAGGCAGAGACTTGTCTCTTAAGATAATGTTCTTATTTCTAGTTACCTACTGGACTTCTCCTTCTAGCAAGTACAATTTAACTGAACTTATTATCATAGCTATAGAAGGCTGTTCTCCTCTCTTTCTATTTTTCAGACTCTGGCCTTTTCCTTAGCATCTCACAGCTACAAATTATGCTCTTAACTGGCTTCCCTGCCTCCAGTCTCTCTCCACTCTGGTCCCTAATCTGTAGATATACCAGAACTTTCTTCCTATCAAATAAGTCTCTATCACTTCTCTTACAAATTTCAGAACTCTTAAGCAAAATGTACACACTTCTTAACTCCACATAGCAGATAGGGACCCTGGCCAGCTAACTCCAGGCTATCGCTATGATCATTCCCTTTACTGTCCAAACCATATCTATGCAGCATATGCTTAACCCTCATAACTCAGTTCACCAGTCACCAATGGCATTATGCCCTGCAACAGCTCTGTCTCTATACCTCTTGATCCCTCTTCCTGAAATAACTTTCCTCCTCTGCCTGGAAAATTTCAATCCAGCCTATAAAATCCAGCCTAGTCCCCATGAAGCCTTTTCTGTGGTAGTTTGGTGTTCCCTCCTCTAAGATTCCTAAAGCAGTCACTTCATACCTCTCTTAAGGCACACACTAAATCAGAGGATGGTATTAGCATCTGTTTCCTCTACTAACACAAGACCTTGTTGAGACCAGACACAATGCCTTGCTCTTCTTCCATTACCAGGTCCAGGCACAGTGCCTAAACTCAAACAGATATTCAGTGAATGTTTATTGAATGACTAATAGACATAAAACAGAAACTAATAGTGCAAAGCTGCAGATGACAAATGACTTGTACCCATGGAAAGGGTCACAGGCATGCAAATGAAAGGTGTTTACTGTGTTTAATTAAGTGCTAAAATGAATGCTTTATGAGATTCAGTGCAGGCATTCAAGAACAGCCTTGCATAGAAAAAAGAAGTGTGAGCTGAGCCTTGAGGGATGTATTACTCTTAGACAGGTCTTGGAAGAGGCATTATCTGCAAGGAAGCCATAGGAGTGGAGCAGGGATGCAATTATGTGCTATACGTAATAAGGTGACCATTCTGACTAGGGTGGACAGTATTTTTTTAAATAAGTAATAAAGTTGATTAAGGGGTACAAGGTGTGTGCAGGGGGATGGGGATAGTACTGTGAGCAGCATGTCACATCATCTTGTGCCAAATCACATTTATTATTAGGAGTTCTTGCTAGTTTTGTTTTTGTTTCTGTTTTTGTTTTAGTTTTAGACAGAGTTTCACTCTTGTTGCCCAGGCTGGAGTGCAGTGGCCTGATCTTGGCTCACTGCAACCTCCACCTCTCGGGTTCAAGCGATTCTCCTGCCTCAGCCTCCCGAGTAGCTGGGATTACAGGCATGCACCACCATACCCAGCTAATTTTGTATTCAGGGTTTCTCCATGTTGGTCAGGCTGTACTCAAACTCCTGACCTCAGGTGATCGGCCCACCTCGGCCTGGCTGCTGGTGTTACAGGTGCAAGCCACCGTGCCTGGCCAGGAGTTGTTACCAGTTTCTTAACATCATTCTTAGGGCAATACAAGTCCATTCTTTCTAGTTCCACCTCTACCTATCTGCAATCATAAACTCTGTAATCAACTCCACAGTAATTGAAATTCATTTGAAGTTACTCCCAGCTTCCTTTTTCTAAAGTCACTCTTACATATGACATCTCCACATTGGGCCTTTTCATTTCCTCTCCTGGAACACAGAAGCCCCATGGAAACCTGAGCAAGACCAAGAAATGCTGACTCTCTCAGATGCTGCATTTCCAGCTGCTTGGTTGGAGGTAGTGGTAGCAAAGACAATGTGAACACAGCCCCGACCCTGTCCCAACTCCATCTCAGTGCCCCAAAGGCCGTCTAGCGCTGGTCTAGTTCTGGACTGGGAGTGTCTATGCAAGTCACTCCTCCACTAAAGGTAGCTTCCAAGTTATTAATGATACCTGAGAAGAGACTAAGAGGATGCTATTATTAGATGATGCTGCACTCTTGATCATTTGTTTCTTGGGTTAATTGTAGCAGAAAGTAAGTCATGAAGAAACATGGTACATGTAAATGTGAAACCAAGCTTCATGCACAAATAACTAACACTCAGTATAAAGTGGCAATTAAAAAGAAAAATATTTCCCCTCTCTCTTTCTCTGTCTCAAAGGCTCGAAAACTGCCTTTTCAAAAACCAAGCAATTTTGTCTCCAAAGAAGTGGAGAACAGAATTCACCTTTGGGGTAAACTATTCCTTTTTGACTTGACATGACTGCTTCAAGTGGGCTTCTTTAGTGACACAAAAGTAAAGGAAGTTCCCACCCATTATTGTTCTTGGGGATGACTGTGACGTAAACTGAGTGCAGGTGTTTTCTACTGAGAAAATAAGTGTTCTGTTTGATAATGTAAACTAACAGAAACCCATGGGATATGAGTTTTATCCAGATTCCTTATACTTGCTTCTTTCAGAGAAATGTTTATTTTGCTGTACTGTTTGACAGGGACAAACTACTGCTTGTTCTTGGGGAGATATGTGTATGCATGCGGGTGTGTATTTTCCTGACCACTCAGAGGAGACAGGTTGGAGAGGATAAGAGAAAAGTCAGTCACACCAGCATGATCTTGACCTCACAGTGAATGAGAGACCATAAAAAAGAACTAGACTGAAAAATCTTGGAGATATTTGGACTGGATCCTATGTAGAACTGATGACCAGAAACACTAGAAAGAACTGATGTCATATACTGAGTCTTAGATAGTTTATAGTAAATTTCCTGTTGGCATGGGAGGACCTCAGCATATTCCCTTGAGGGAAGTGAAGCAAGAGGCTTAGGTTTCTCTCCAAGGAAAAAGATATTTTCTTTCAATCGTCTTGGGAAGCTTCCATTAGAGACCAGAAATGAGGTCCCAGAGGAGAGCCTTGGTCTGGAAGGAAGAAGCCCTCTGTTCTCTTTGACTTGCCTACAGATGTGAACTCTGAGGCCTAAGGAGCCCAGAGCATTCCAGGATGTAGGGGTAGGGGAGCAGCAAAGCATGGGGAAGGAGATTCTGAGGGTAGCCCTGCGTCTGTGGGCCTTGAGGGCAACCCCATATAGTCACAGCTGAAAGCTAGTGTCTAGAATGAATTTCCTTTCCATTGTTCCATGCTTAGGAAATTTTTCAGCTTAGTCTTAGCTATGCTTCTAAGAAATTTGAGGAAGGGTCCTAGAACACACTGAGGAAAGTGGTAAAGGAAGCAAAATGATCGTCCTCCTTGGCCAGGGCCATTCTGCAGGTCAGCAATGTCACCCAGAAGAGGTCAGTTATCCAGCTCTGTAAGAGAACCTGCCTGGGCACTACGGTTGGATGCAGAGGCCAGAATGGTAGCAAGCAATATCCTGGAAGAACATAAATGAAGGCTCTTGTAAATAACTGGAAAGCAGTTTAAAGATCTTATGTTTTTTCATTGGCAGGTGGGGGCAAAGGCATGATATTAATAATATGCCTATTAATGAAAATGTGACCTACTTTTGGCCAAACAAGCCAATGAGAGCTAGACATACAAGCAAATTAGAAGGCTTTAATGTTATTTTTTTTTCTGATTATAATACTGATGCATGCTTATTGCCGAGAAATTAGAAAATAAAGGTACCAACAAGAAAATTCAACAAGCCACAATTTCAACACCAAGAGGTTATCATGTTTACTGCTAGGCATTTTTGTAATCTGCTTCCTTGATCATTTACCTCTGGGTTAAAAGAAATTCAAAACTATTTTTTAAAGAGAGTCTTGACCTTGTCCATAGATACTTTTGATACACACTGAAGCCAAGGTGAAAAGGTCTTTTATTGAAGCATGCATCAGACCAATGCTCCTCAGCTTTCAGATGAGGATGTCAACCAACACTATATTGACTCTAACTAGAAGAATAACATTCTACACTTAATCAGCCACATGGAAAGACTGGATTCCAGGTGTTTTTTTTTGTTTAAAAAAAAAGAGTGTGAGCTCAGAGTCAATACCCCTAAGATTTTTCAAAAACTCCACTTAGAAAAAAATTATTAACCAAGGATCTTGGGAAGTCAGCACAGTCAATTATTCATCTTTGTACTCCAAAGTCTACCCTGATATACCCACAGAGCCACGCACCTAAACTATATCTTAATTTCTCATTTGATATAGTGATGCTAACATATTCTCAAGTTATGCAATAATTTTTTAAAACATCATCAATAATGACACCGTGATATCCATTTTGGGACTATCCCAACTTGTTAGGATATTTACCTTAATTCCAACTTTTCATTATTATATTTAAAGCAGCAATGAACGTCTGTGTACGTAAATCTTACAGCAAGACAATTAGGAGAGTGGAACAGAGAAAAATGCCAGAGACAAGTTGCTATAGTGAAAAGGCCTGACAATCAGGGGCTGTATAAGAAGTTAAGTTCTCACCTAAGAGTAAGAGGCACAAGAGAGAGAAAAAAAAAATGAATAAGAGTTTTTGCAAACCATACATCTAATAAGGAATTAATATCCCGAATACATAAGGAATTCAAACAATTCAATAGCAAGAGAACAAATAGCTCAGTTATAAAATGGGCAAATGTCCTGATGGGACATTTCTCAAAAGAAGATACACTATTGGCCAACAGGTGCACAAAAAATGCTCAGCACCACTAATCATTGGGGAATGCAAATTAAAACCACAATGAGACATCATGTCACACCTGTTAGGATGGCTTTTATCAAAAAGGTGAAAGATAAGTGTTGGCGAGGATGCAAAGAAAAGGAAGCTCTTTCACATTGTGGGTAGGAATGTAAATTAGTATGGTCATTATGAAGAATAGTATGGAGCCTCCTCAAAAAACTAAAAGCAGAACTGCCATATGATCCTGTAATTCCTCCTCTGAGTATATATTCAAAGGAACTGAAATTAATACATTGAAGGAATATCAGCACTCTTATGTTCATTGTATTATTATTCACAATAGCTAAGATATGAATTCAACGTAAGTGTTCATCAGTAGATGAATGGATAAAGAAAATGTAGTTATATATGCACAATGGAATACTATTCAGCCTTCAAAATAGCAAAATCCTGTCATTTTCAACAACATTACTGAATCTGAAGGACACTATGCCAAGTGAAATAAGCCAGGCACAGATAGACAAATATCACATGATGCTACTTAAATGTGAACTCTTTAAAAGTTGAGCTCAGAAGTAGACAATAGAATGGTGTTTACCACAGGTTAGGGCTTTGGAAAGGAAGAAACATGGAGTCGTTGATCAAAGAATACATAGTTTCAGGCTGGGTGCAGAGGTTCATGCCTGTAATCCCAGCACTCTGGGAGGCTGAGGTAAGTGGATCACCTGAGGTCAGGAGTCCAAAACCAGCCTGCCCAAAATGGGGAAACCCAATCTCTACTAAAAATATAAAAATCAGCCAGACATGGTGGCACATGCCTGTAATCCTAGCGCCTTGGGAGGCTGTGGCAGGAGAATTGCTTGAACCCGGGAGGCAGAGGTTGCAGTGAGCCAAGATTGTGCCATTGTACTCCAGCCTGGGCAATAAGAGCAAAACTCTGACAAGAGCCAAAAGAAAAAAAAAAACAATACAGACTTTCAGATCGACTTGACGGATGCATTTTGACATCAATTGCACAGCAGGGTGACTGTAGTCAATAATAATATATTGCATATTTTAAAATAACTAAAAACGTAAATTTCAAACGTCTCACCATAAAAACCAATAGATAAGTGAGGAGATGGATATGTTAATTCACTCCCTTTAATCATCTCACATTGTATACATATATCAAAATGTCACATTGTGTTCCATAAATGTATACAATTAAGATTTGTCAATCAAAAATCATATTAATAGTACACTTTTTTAAAAGAGGATCAAAGATTGCCCCCATCTCATTATCTAAGGGTTGCCTTCAGCTTATGGGGTATTAAAATGCCTACCAAGAGTGTCACCTAATTCTATAAATTCTCAGCTATTCAGCATGGTCAGTAAAAGATACATTTATTTTGATTAATTATATATTCTAATTAGTGGAGAACTGCCATATATTCTATACACCAATGATTAATTTTATAAGGGTCAGAATATAAAAATGTTTTCTAATACTAAAGCTAAAGAGAACAAAATTTACATCTGTCAATAATTCTAAAGATTTGTCAGAATCTGATCATTAATTCACTCATTTCTCAAATATTTACTAAATCTGTAATTATGTAGGGTGTTACATTAGGGGTTAGTACATCAACAATCTATTGTCTATTTACTCATATCAGTATGACTTTACATAAGATTTGAGGTGGTCATGCCATATAGTAGGATAAAAATCATGCTCTATAGAGAGTCCAGGTATCTTAGTTCAAGCTACCGTAATGCAGTACCACAATCTCGGTAACTTAAGCAACAGAAATTTAATTCTCACTGTTGTGAGAAAGGTGGAAAGTCCAAGATCAAGGTTTGGTTCCTGGTGAGGGTGCTGTTCTTAATTTACAGATCATTTTCCCATTGTATCCTCAGATGGTGGAGATTGAGATCATCTCTCTTGTGTCTCTTTTTATAATAGTAATAATTCCATTCAGGAGGACTCCACCTTCATGACCTCATCTAAACCTAATTATCTCCCAAAGCCTCCACATCCTAACACCATCACATTGCAGGTTAGGGTTTCAATGTAAGGATTTTGAGGAGACACAAACAGTCAGTCAGTCCATAGCACCGGGTTATCAAAAATTATTGTTAAAAAATAAAAAAAAACTATAAAACTACCAAATTTGTAATCAGAAAATATTTAATAATGTTATTTTTAAAACTTCATTCTTCCTCAAAGCCCTCAAATATTATGAAACAGACTCAACACATAGATGAAATTCTGTGGCAGACTTAAATACATTGTTAGTGTTATAAATAGTAAGTATGGAAGAAATAGCACATCTTTAATTTCTACAAGTCAACTTAGTTTTGAGTCTCCTCCTGTCTGGGTGGTGGGAAATGCAACTTCAACCATGCTGAGAGCCCTCATGTTGGGCTGAGTTTCTGAGTCTTTGAAAGTTCCAAGGCACCATGGAGTCCCTAGGGATCATTAGCCATCTTCCCAGAGTTGTTAGGTCTGAGATATCCTCTGTCCTAGCCTGCAAAGTCCCTCTAGATCTGCCGTTCTGGTACCTCTGAGGTGCACCTGAGGTCTGGAAATGTTGGGCGAGATCAGCACCCCAGCCCTAAAACCTATCCCTCTGGCAGCCACTGACCATTTTCCCTGAGGTTGTGCTTTCAGCACAGGATACAGTCAGAGAACAGGCCCCATAGCCTCTTCTCCAGGACCCAGAGACCTGCTCTCCCCACTACAATCCTAGCAGCAAGTTGATACTGTTCAATGGAGTTTACTGGGCACTGGATAAGTACAAGCACGGTTCCAAAAGTCATGAAGGAATCACCTTGCAGAATGTCATCCAGTCTTTACCACCACTCTGAACATGAGCCCATATCCCTTTACAGAGAAGGTAACTGAAACTCAGAGAGTTAAGGTAACCTGCTAAAGATCACACAGACAGAAAGCTAGGACTATGATCATCATTCCCTATCATTTCCAATCTTATATTCCTATACCTTATAACAACTCTATCCATTAAAAAAACACACACACAAAAATTGAAACACCAAGAGTTTAAGCGATTTAATCACAGGCACACAATCTGATATTTCTCTAGTTGAACAAGAAACAAAAAAACATAGAACTTAGGCTCATGAGCACATAAAATGTAAGAAAGATATCATCATATGAATAGTAGTGGCTAGAGTATAATTTTAACCATACTTTCAAGAGAACAGGGACTTACCAAAAAGACAGAAATACATTATTTTTTTTAAAAAATTATGATTATTTAGCAAATATCTACCTAGTTGTTTCTATGTACAAAATTCCATGAGAGATAAGAAAAGGACTCCACCCCTGTCTTCCCAGAGCTTTCCAGCCAATGGAGGACACACGGGAGTACAAATAGATCAAGAAAGAGAATAGAAACTGGGGAAGAGGAATGCGGAGAGTGGCAGTGTGTAGGCTGAGCGTGGACACAGCCAGCCTCAAGTTTCCAAACCAGAGTGTAGGAGCATGGGTATCGAGGCAGACAGTGTGGGTGACCCCGCCTTCCTCCTCTTCCCAGGGGATGAGAATGCTGGAAGCTCAGCTGTTGCAGAATATAAACCATACGGATTGCCCAGAGTTACTGACTTGCCTAAAGCCATAAAAAAATTGTGTGTGTGTGAGTTATTTTTCACTTCTTTTTCTGCCAGGATCAAGTATCAGCATTGTTATATTCAGAAACATGCCATTTTCAACACACTAAAGAAGAGCTGGCCCAACCCGGTCGGGTAGGCATCAAACAGTTGTCAGAGGCAGGAAGTCTCCCAGACTCCAGCCCCAAGCTACAGCAGAGTAAATTTGAGACATTCAACAGATTTCTAATGCGCTGAGATGCCTGAACTAGCCTTCATATTTACTAGTAAAGAGACAAAGAATGTTGTTTTGACAGAGCCAAAAGGAGATCTCAGGCAGATTTTGAATACTCAGATGAGTTTTTCAAGTTACATCTAAAAAAATGTTAAAAATGACTTCTCAGAACCTTAAAACTACTGCAAAGATTTCCTTCCCGTCGCTGGTTTCCTTGAGCTCTTTTGGGGAATACCCAACAGTACCAGGGACTTTGCACTACTGTAACAAATAATTACACTCTATACGTGCCCCCACCGTTTGTTGAATTCCTTACCAGAGAAACTGTCAAGAGACTCCAGTTGCTCAGGGTTTTAGGTTTTGACTGACTCCTACCCCGTCTCCATTTTCTTTGTCTTTGACTTTTCAGGAGACCCAGAGACAGAAATCCAATACTTTTGTCTGCATCTGCTGCTAAAAGCCTTTTCTCCCTGGCCATGCCACAGCTCCCTCAAGGCTCATTAAGCACATTTACATTTGGCTCTTAAAATCCGAAATAGCCCATTTCACGCCTTGCAATGGTGTATTGATGAAAGAAGCACTCAGGGATGGCCTGCAGGATGAGAGTGAGGACTCCTTTGACTCCAGATATCTCCCACAAAGGATTTGTACATGCTGTTAAGAACTTAAACAGAATCAGGTGAGCCATAGACTATTTAAGAAAGAAGTATGCACCCAAACACTATCACTACGTACCATCAAATGCACCCATTTGTGGGCAGAAAAAGTGGTAACGGCAAGGGTCGAAACTTGGGTGGAAACCCACAGAGATGCTTAAAGAGAGAGAGAGAGAGGAAGAGGCAGAGACAGATAAAAAGTGGAAGGAAGGAACAGGGACAGAAAGAGGAAAGAAGAGAGAATAGGAAGGAGTATGAGTGGAAAAGAGAGCCTGGCGTGGTGGCTCACGCCTGTAATCACAGCAGTTTGGGAGGCCGAGGCGGGTGGATCACGAGGTCAAGAGATTGAGACCATCCTGGCCAACA
>CAUYLG010074942.1:0-31395 GCA_963573385.1 Cacajao melanocephalus
TTGAGATACCATCTCACACCAGTTAGAATGGCGATCATTAAAAAATCTGGAGACAACAGATGCTGGAGAGGATGTGGAGAAATAGGAACACTTTTACACTGTTGGTGGGAGTGTAAATTAGTTCAACCATTATGGAAGACAGTAGGGCAATTCCTCAAGGATCTAGAAATAGAAATTCCATTCAACCCAGCAATCCCATTACTGGGTAGATACCCAGAGTATTATAAATCATTCTATTATAAATACACATGCACACGTATGTTTGTTGCAGTGCTGTTTATCATAGCAAAGACCTGGAACCAACCCAAATGCCCATCAATGATACACTGGACAAAGAAAATGTGGCATATCTACACCATGGAATACTATGCAGCCATAAAGAATGATGAGTTCCTGTCCTTTGTAGAGACATGGATGAATCTAGAAACCATCATTTTCAGCAAACTGACACAAGAACAGAAAACCAAACACTGCATGTTTTCACTCATAGGCGTGTGATGAACGATGAGAACACTTGGGCACAGGGAAGAGGACAACGCTCACTGGGCTAGGTGTGGGGGTGGAGGCGAGGGACAGCGTCAGGGCAGTGAGGATAGGGAGGGATAACACCGGGAGAAATGCCTGATGTAGGCAACCGGGCGTGGGGGGATGGAGACAGCAAACCGCTATGGCAAGTATGTACCTATGCAACAATCCGGTAGGATGCAGGATGTACACCTGTACCCCAGAGCCCAAAGTACAATTTTTAAAAAAGGTAAAAAAATATGTGTTTCTTTTTTAAAAATTTATTGAAAGCCATCTTTAAAATAATGATTTTGTTTTAGATGCTGCCTAGTCAGATTGCTGAAATGTAACACCTTCTGTTTAAAAAAATAATAACGTGTTTGCTAGGCTTTTCCACATTTGCCTCTGTCTGATGTCCATTGGACTCCAGGTGTATCAAAGTTCACCTCAGCAAGGGCTCTCCGCTTTCTCTTCCTGCTCGGAGTTGTTACCATGTAGCTGTTTTTCTCCTTCCTCCCTCTCCACCACTGCTGAGCCTTGTAACCAAGGCATTCCTGGATCTACCCGTCACTTCTGGCCAAGGCTGCTGCGAGGGACTCTGTAAAGCCGTGACTGCTTCAAGGAAGTTCTGCCAGTAGCTGAGGGGAATGTTTCTCACCTCTATGGCCCCATCACAATAATGCACTCTCCTGAGTGCCCAGGGGTAGACTCTCAGGGCTCACCTCCAGATGTCTCTCTTTACTCTTGATGACCACCTCTCCAGAGACTGTCTACCTACACCTGCACCTGCGCAGGCAGCACTGAGTTTTCAGCATAGCACAGACTGGAAAATTCACCACTTCTGTTTATTCCATGGCCTAGAAGTAATGAAGAAATGGAAGTCCCAGTTGAACCCTTCCTGTCTGCCCACACGAGGGGTTTCTAGCTTAGTTCATTTGCATGTCTTCCTCCCACATGCTGTGAGGACCTGGCCTGGGATTGCAGGTAGGAGATGACGGGGGGGATTTTAAAGAGGCATTTAAAGAGGCAACTTCTTCAGGGTACAAAGATTATACCTTGTAACGTGGACTTTTTTGCGGGGGTTGGGGGGGTTGTATCTCACTGTTGCCCACACCTCACTGCAGCCTTGACCCCCTAAACTCGAGGGATCTTCCCACTTCTGCCTCCCAAGTAGCTAGGACTACAGGCATATGCTAATGTACTACCACACTTGGCTAATTTTTTTTATTTTCTGTAGAGACAAGGTCTCGCTATGTTGCCTAGGCTGGTCTCAAACTCCTTATATCAAGTGATTCTTCCACATTGGCCTCCCAAAGTGTTGGAATAGTAGGCCTTGGACTTTGTTCTTTTAACTATTAGGCTTAAGGAAAATACTTTAGGATTGAACTGCACATGGGCAATAGCTTTAAAATAGTAAATTGGTTATTCCCATCCCTAGACAGCCAATATTTCATTACTATCCCTTTGCCTTCCTAAACTGGACCTAGAAAAGAGATTTGAATGTGAGGACCTAAGACAGGCACTTTCCAGTGCTCTGTCCATTTCCCAGCTGAAGACTACAGGCACTCCTTAGGGACAGGTGACTGGGGAGGTTAGGAGGGGGAGCTGAAAGAGATTGTTGGATGTAACAGAAGGTGGAGAGGGGAAGGGATCCTGGCTCTTTGCAGTTATAGAGTATTTCAGGGCACCTATAAGCCTAGGAGACATTTCAAGGAGGCTTATATTGGCAGGAAAGCTTGGTTTCCTGACCCTTAGTACACCTGGGTGAATGAAAAAATAAAAGTCTGCACCTGCTCATTTGTTCTACCTTCAGCAAGTGAGGCTGGAGGCATTGGCAGCCAACTGCATTCTCCTCAGGTGGCCCCAGCCTCATAGTGCTAGTCCTGACTTTGATTGGCAGGAAAAGAATAGAACAACCTGAACCTAGGTAGAAGTCTGTTTTGCTTTTTCAAATCACTTGTCATGTGTATAGTTATATGGACAGAAATCTTGGAATATATGCCTCACAATTCCAATAAAGAATGCAAGTGTGAAAAAAAAATATGTACAATACATATACACACATACATGAACACACATGTATATACATCTTATATAAAATAACTCTACATATATTTTACTTTATATACTATATAAGATATGAGATGTTAATATCTCGTATAATATATGTTGTATATGTAGTGTCAGCATCTTTATGGATATCAATGGGGCTTAGTTTAGAATATTCATTTGGAAGCCTTTTTAAAATGCTGTCAACTATTAGAGTTAGGAATTACAGCAAATTTTGAGAGAAAAAGTAGATTTATTGTATAAATTGAATAATGATCGGGTGTCTACTCAATTGTGGGAGCAATCGTGGGAGCAGTTTTCCAGGAGAAAGCTATAAGGGGTCTCGCTGTATGAGGGTCTCTGACTCTGATTGATTTCTCTGATTGCAGGCCTCTACACAAATTGCCTGCAAAAGGTATTACCTGTTTGATCTGCATATGGGTTGATGAATAAAGGATGAAGGGTAATATTTAGATTGCACGGCTTATGCAGGATGAGAATTAGGGATAGTTCAGTACTACCATCACAATATGGCTTCTTTTTCATTTATTATAAATGTTCTTAAAAAAGTTGTTCAGCACCTGTTACACTCCTGGCCCCGACCTAAGTGTTGAAGATATGAAGAAGAATGACACATGGTGCCTGCCCTAGGGCACATAATTGTAAAAACTCTCACCATCTCCCTGTTAGGGAAAACAAGTAGATCCTCAAATAAAATAATGTCTAGATGAATTAGGGCAAAGGCAATTAAATGCTGAGGACCCAGAACTCTATCTTTTAACAAATTTCTACCATTTCTGAAAGGCCCTACTTGGGCCTTTCATCATGGGTTTTTATTAAAGACACAAGAAAAGGTGACATTTTCTCCAAGTAAAATCAGGGTTTAAATATACAGTTGATTTCATCACCAAGCCTCATGCCTATGCATTTGGTGCCCTGGGCTGCTGCATCCCATATGTTTCCCAGTAGAAATGGAGGTATGTTGAGGAAGCTACAAGCCCTACCCTAAAGTTCGTAGACTAGAAGATGGCAAGTCACTCAACTAACTTCAAAGATCTGTCTGCACAAGGAAAATCTGGACCCTTCTTCTACCATGGAACATAAATGCCAACAGTTAAAGCTTCTCAGTAAGTGTGTGTCGTGTCCTATAAGAACCAAATACAAATTTATAGAACACATTAAGAAATTAACGTTCCATTTATCTGTTTAAGATTAAACAACCATTTATTGAGCTACTTACTCTGCAGTAAGCATAATAGCCCTCTACGTTGGTATTGTTTTCATTGCGCAGAGGAAGAGAATGACATGCCGAGAGGCTAAGTTGTCCTAGGTTAAGTAGCTAAATAGCAATGCTTAGAGCTGAATTTGGAGTTTCTGATTGCAAGTCAAATGCTCTTTACCTTATATTTAATTGTTACCTCGAAACTCAGAAATCAGAGCCCTAAAGAAATGGAATTCATGACTGATAATTTTTGATAAAAGGAGAAAAAAGAGGAGATTTTTAATACATGAGATATTGCCTGCGTGGGCTGATCCAGGTGAGCAACTGCAGAACTGAGCTGGAAAAGCCCGTATGAGACACTATGAAGGGCTTAAAGGGCAATAGCAGAACCTACCTGTTAAACTGTTACATGCGAAGGAGCCAGGAAGGTGGTGGAACCCAGGCATTTCACTCCATGAGAGTTTCAGCTCCAGGCGAGAGCTGCTGGGATGGCTGGGACATGGCCGAACCTGATCCTGTCTTGCAGGCACATTGGTGTCTGTGCCTTTAATTCAAACCTCTTCATTCTCTAACGAAGGCAGAAATGTTCTTTCTGTGAGGATGCTGTTGGTGTTATGGATACTATTTCAAAAAAAGCATGAAACAATTACACAAAGAAAACAAATTCCCCTGAGTTTCTTCTCAAAATCCTGTGTGTAGGGGAGAGAAATATGTAAGAGGAATGGAAAAATGTAAATAAACAGTGCAAATCAAACCAGTAGGTGAGTTTGCACATCCAAAGATTGCAAAGAGGAAAAAAGGGTTATTTCAGCTTTATGTTGTTCTCTCTGAACGTTTCTTTTTGTTCTTAATGTTTTCAATTCAGAGACTGGTAAACGTGCCAATTCCGATGAAATGGCTTAGGTGAGATGCACTATCTTTTTTTTCTGTTTAACTCCACATTACCTATTTGATTTTCAACTTCTGTGGCTTGAACTTTCTGTCACCATCTGGATTCTTCAGTTGTTGTTGAACATGGTCAGCTGATTAATTTTTGCCACTTGAGAATATTGCATCCACATTGTGAAGTGTAGATCTAACTGTGCCTCTGTACAACAATTCATTTTTCCTTTCTTTATTTGCAAATGGACAAGGCCATTTGCAACAGAAAATGTGGTTTGTGTGTGTGTGTGTGTGTGTACGGACTTGTTTCCATCCTCGATCCCAGTGACACAGTTCTCTCTGAAATGGAGAATTGCATTGACTACTAAAAAGACTTTACTGGAAGAATAAACACCCTTCCAACAAATGGGGTGCATCTTGGTTCGAACTAGTATATCAGAATTCACAAACACAAATGCAAAAAAGGACAGGCCAGTGATTGAAAAGATCAAAACCACCTAGATGTAAGAGTAGTTCAGCCTGGCAAGTGTAGAGTGTCCCCATCAAAAGGAGGCAGCCAGGCAGCCACCACTGAGCCCCAGTGGATTGTTTCCATGAGGAAACAATGGCCCAACATTGCCAGATCTTATTTTCCAAGAGAAGCTCATAGTCTGAATTTTTATATATAATCTTTTTATTGTCAGCCACTGGTTCTAACAATTTCATAAACACTCACTGTCACCCACCAACCAGTTTTCAACTTCTATAGTAGCTTAGGAATTAAAGAAGCCGTATTCAGAGACACTCACTGAGAAAAAACCACCGTATATGTAGTTTACCACCTTGACACAATGCATCTGGTCCAGTGACTAGCAACACAGTATCACCTGGGACTATATTGGAATTCGAAATCTCAGCACCCACCTCCCCAACAGATCTACTGAATTATAATCTTCGTATTAACCAGATACCTAAATGATTGATATGCACATCAGAGTTGGAGAAGCACTGATCTGCATGAGGTTATGTTTAGTGTAAGGACATCCCTGATATCCCAGAGGGGGTTCTGCCGTGGCATACCCACCCTGGGAGCCTCTAGGGAAGGCCTTTTTAAGCTCTAGGAGCTACTGATTGTGAAGCAGCCGAAGGCTGTGATTCATTTGCTGTCCTCTCTCTCCATCCCTCCTCTCCTTGCCCTTCCTCCTTTGTCCATTCCTGATCTCACGAGTTGTGGTCAGTGAGCACATTGCTGTTGCCTCCCATAGACTTCTTGGTTGTCCAAGGCAACAGCAAAAGAGCCACATAAGCAGCATTGGTACCATACTACATGCTCCTTTGGGAATTGTCTCTTTTTTCTCTCCCTCTGCCTGCTGCATATTCCCTCCCTCAGCATATACCCTGTGGTCATCATCTTGGTTGTTTATTTATCTGAGGATTGATTTATTTGTTTTTGTGTCAATACTTTGTCTCTCACCATTTGAAATGGCAACCCTATTCTGGACTGATTTCCCAACTTTGACCTACTACTTCCCTAGGGTGCTTTTTCTGAGTGCCCTTCTTCTTGTTAGTTCTCACAACCTCCTGAAAAGAGAAACTTGCCTGAGTCCTGCCTCAACTCCCTGACCAATGCTGGCCACTCTTCTCCACTTGACAGGAGTCTGGGATAAGACACTCTAACTTCTTTGATGTATTAGCTGATAATTAACTGATAAAACTTAATAAGAAACTAAGTGTGTGATTTTCTGTAAAAACAAATACAGACATTAAAAAAAATACTGACGTTAAAAAAAAAGGCCAGATGCAGTGACTCATGCCTGAAATCTCAACATTTTGGGAGGCTGAGGTGGGAGAATTGCTTGAGCTCAGGAGTCTGAGACCAGCTTGGACAACACAGAGACCTCATCTCTACAAATAATAAAAAATTAGCCGGGCATAGTGGCACACACCTGTTGTCTTAGCTACTCGGGAAGCTAAGGTAGGAGGATCACTTGAGCCCAGGAGGTCAAGGCTATAGTAGACCATGGTGGTGCCAGTGCACTCCAACCTGGGCAGCAGAGTGAGACTGTCTCAAAAAAAAAAAATGACAGTTGAGTCTCAAAGAAAAAGCACCATTTCTTTTTTGAAAATGGCTTAAAAATACAGTCAAGTTGCTGTGGACCACGTTGGCTTGGTGTATAGTAAGACAGAAAACAATTAACTCTTTTGGGTATAGACCTCACATTTTGAAAATGCATTTAATTGAAGATATCCTCTCTGGCAAATCATACCTCTTTGGAAACTATGACCTACAAAACAGTGTTTTGGTGTCATACCTCCCCGGGTTTTCCATGACAGTGAAAGGATGCTTGATGCTGATCTCACTTGGCCTTGCAGTGTGGGAGCCCTTAACTTGTGATGTTTTTTGTCACTCTGATCAGGGCTATCTCATTCCTGCCTTTGCCTTCCTCCCTAACTCTTCCTCTCCCCACTCTCATCATTCCTTTCATTTGACAAGTAGCTTCTGAGCACCTATGTGTCCATGATCCAGGGATTTGGAGATGGCTAAGACAGAGATGTTCCCTGCCCTGATGCTAGCAGGAAAGACAGACACAAGACAATCAATTACACAATTAATCATTTATCCTATGCTGAGTGCTATGAAGAAGTATAGGCATTATAAAAACTTTTAATAAGGAGTTACTACTCTTTCAGCAGAGTCCAGAATGGTTTCCTTAAGAGAGGGGTGCTTGAAGACGATTTGAAAGATGTGGGCAGGGTAAAGAAAAAAACCGTAAGAAGTAGCTCAGTTTCCCAGGGGTAGTAGCAGTGAAATACCATTAATAGCTGAAGTCAAAAGGGATGAAGTCATTATTAGAAACCTGGAAAGAGAACCGTATGGACAGGACCACCCGATTGGAGCAGTGGCCTTTGAACAAAGGACAAAGGGAACCCATACAGGCCCTAAAGAGAGGGAATTGAAAGAAACAGAATAAATAACGTGTGTTAGTCCATTTTCCTGCTGCTGATAAAGACATACCTGAGAAAGAAGAAAGAAGTTCAATGGACTTCCAGTTCCACGTGCTCGGGAGGCCTCACAATCATGGTGCAGGGCAAGGAGGAGTAAGTCACATCTTACATGGATGGCAGCAGTCAAAGAGAGAGATCTCGTGGAGGAAAACTCCAGGATTTGGTGCCTTCATGAATAAAAGAGACACTGTAATAATGCAGGGGTCTGGATAAGGCTTGAGTTCAGACTTACAGCTGGTGAGTTTGAGGCACCTGCAGGTCCTCCTCAAAGTTAGAAAAGGATCCTTTGTGTTAAATGTGATGGGGAGGCTGCTAGACTTTCTGTAGGGTCATCTGGGAAAGCAAAACATGTTATGTCCCAATTTGGAGGAGTTAAATGAGTTTTGCAAATGCCACCTCCTATCTTCTGGGAAGGTTGAGTTTTTCAACACAGAAAATAATAACTTCATCTGTTGTCATTCTAATCCCAAACTGAGAATTTGTGAAGAAGCCACTGTCAAGTTTGGAAAAATAGTGCTGGTTAACAAAATCAGTATCTGGTGCCAGATTTTGAGTCTTGTCAACCTTTTTAAAATGTTTGCTTTGATAACTGACTAAATGCTAGAAACATTGTTAATTACACACTTTCCCATCTTCCTCTCTCAGTCTCTGCTTTTATTTCTTCCTTCAGCCTTTTATAAAACCATAAAATTTTAGTTTAAAATCACTTTAAAAGTTATTTAGTTTTAATTCCCAAATTTGCTCCCTGTATCTGTTTCTTGTTTGTTTGTTTTGTCCTGCTCACACTCGGCTGTGGCAAGAAAGATACCTGTATCTGTTTTCTGTTTTATAGAATAAATCAGTATCTTTTTTACAGAATACTTAAGTAATGCATAAATTTCCTCAGGAAAGGAAGCTCACTACTTCTCACAATCATCCATTTTACTGCATTCTTTGCACAATTTTTCAATAGGCTCATCTGACTCTTTGTAATATCCATCTCTTCCACCTGCCCTGCCTTTCTAGAGCAACATAGATTAAATCTTTTTTCTTTCTTCCTTATGACCACCCTCTAGTTCTAAACTCTGGATACCATGTTCCTTTTTGGCTTTCTCCCAGCCAACAAACACAGTCCTACAACTCTTGCCACCTAACATCTTTCTAACCTCCAGTATCTTACAAGGCATTTTTCAAACAAGGTGTTTTGAACAAGAAACTTTGTTAGCTGAGATCTGGCCAATGTCGAATACAGTGGATTTAGTATGTCCCAAGGTCTGCACAATAAGCTTCCATTGATACAGGTCTCTTCCACTCCATCCTCCCACTCCTTTTGCAATAGATCTGCCTTCTCTCTGCATCTTCTCTTGTCACTTTACTGAGGCCTGGGGATTTTGTGTCATTTGAATATTTTTCTGATGTGAAGGATTAAACCTATTAAGCTATTTATGAATTCCTGGAAAGCTTGCCTTTACAATCTTCTGTTTGGATTCTTCCCCTACTTTCTTTAGGGGGATCTGAGATTAAATGTGGTGGTGGGTGGTGTTGGGAGAAGTGGTCACTCCAATACACACCTGAAATAAAACCACCCATAAAATCCTAAGATCCAATACAAAGAATCATTTAAAGGAGTAACTCTTCCCAACAAGGTCTTGGCAATTTTCTGTACTGCAATTAGATTTTTAAAAAACACATCTGTTTCTTTGTTGAAAAAAACTTATTAAAGGGTTTTCTTGACAGCTTCCACACTGGAGCCTTTCTCAACTCGCTGGTTCTTTGAGGGAGATGGTTAATGCTGTCTTTTGTTTTCCAAAGAAAGTAATAGCTGAAAAAACTAAAGAATCCTTTGAGTCATTCAGCAGTGATTGGTAACAATACTAAAGGAGGACATTATGCCCATTTTATGGACAAAAAAATTGAGGAAAAGAAGAAATAGCTAACTTGCCTAGGGTCAAAGAGGTAGAAAGTGGCTTTCTACACTGGATCGTAATTGTTTGTTTACTTCTCAGTTATCCTTGTTAGATTGCCCATTATCTTTTTTCATTCTATGCCAAGCAACTGGCCAAAGTGCTGGGTATATATTAGTAACTCCATTAAAACTATATTATATGGCTTAATAAACTTGGTTCTTTCCTCTTCCTCTGAATCTCAGCTTCATAGAGGAAGGAACACCCATTCTTTCTGTGCTGCATTGTTAAAGATTAAATCAAGCTTGATAATAGAGGGTGCTTTGTTCCCTAGAGAAATAGACTTGTTAAGAAATCAAATAATCAACTATTGGGTCATTTATTATTCTTGATCTCTATTATTTTTATAACACCAGGTTCTGCCTTACAACTGAATTCAAAGCCTATTCAACTCAAATCAAATGGGGACTTGCAGAACTGCGTACATTTCAGTTCAATGCCCAACAGTATAAAGCCAGTCCATATATCGAGGAGGTAAGGGTTAGAGGGCAGGTTTCAGGGGCATAGATAAAGAGTAAGTTATAACAATTGTCTAGTATTGTGTAGACCAGATGACTAGATGATTGTCAGAAATATTTCCATAGATTGTTCAGAACTAGCCCCATGTAGATCTAGCCCTGGAGTCTGGTCAGTTAGTATTATGTCAGAGACACTTGCGAAGAACAAGGCTTAGCAAATCAAATTACCTTCCTTAACAGATAGTCCTATTGCTGGAGAGGTGAGAAACAAGAGTAGATATCTGAAAGCTCAGGATCTATAAGGAAATAATTACTTTATAAGAGTAAATGTTTTGGCCTGGACCGGTGGCTCCTGCCTGTAATCCCAGGACTTTGGGAGGCCGTAGTGGGAAGGATCATTTAAGCCTAGGAATTCAAGACCAGCCCGGCCAAGATGGTGAGTCCTCATCTCTACAAAAATACAAACAAACAAAAAATTGTTTTTAATTAGCCAGGTGTGGTGGCACTTGCCTGTAGTCCCAGCTACTCAGGATGCTGAGACAGGAGGATACCTTGAGCCCAGGAGTAGGGGGTGGCGAGCACCACTGCACTCCAGTCTAGGTGACAGAGGGAGACCCTGTCCCTAATTGAAAAAAAAATCCTTAAGTTTTTTAAAAAAGTAAGTGTTCTATTGTTTTTTAAAGCATTTTGGTGGTTTCTCCTATATTTGATTGGTGAGTAAAACCTATTATTATAAGAGAAGCCTATAAAAAGTAAGTGTGCTCTGAAAAGTGATTCAAAATATTACAGAAGTTCACTTTACAACTGCAAAGAAATTTCAAGTAACAAGTTGTATTACATGCATCATAAACAAAACAGACCATTTGAAGCTATCATTCTAGATTTAAAAGGATTCAAAAATATATTTATACGGTTGAAAACCAAGAATCAGGGCAAGGAATTGATGTTTGATTTTTATCACTCACAAGATAAATTGTTCATTCTATCTTGTCACTAATAATAACATATTTTAAAGCCATCAATCAAAGAGTAAATAGTGTAACATCCTAATTTGAGTTAAGTATGTTTAAAACATCTACATTATTTATGAATTTATTACTTGTTGGAAAGTTGATCTGATTGGGGAAAATCCAGAGTGTTGCCTTTTCTTATTTGCATTCTATTGCAACCAGCAGTGGGCTTTCTGTTTCCAAATGCTACAGCTGAAGAACATAAATATACCTGAGGGGATATGAAAAGGGATGGAAATTTTTCTGGTGTGATAGATTAGACAAGTTATATTCAAATCGTAAGTTTTACTCTCTTGCTGAAATCCCAGACAGCAGAGAGTCTGCAAAAATTTTCCAGTTCTGATAAACTCTCTTTAGGAGAAAACTGAGATTCCAGTCCTTTTTCTGCTACCAACCAAGTTCAATGTGACCAAGCCATTAACCTGGTTGGGTCTTGGTTTCTATAGTTTTAAAATAAGGGATTCTGGACTGAATAATTTCTAACCTGTTTTTCCCCAAACCTAAACAACTGATTCCAAACAGTGTTTCAGCTTCATATTTGAGGAGAAATGGCAGCACATGGTTTGTGGGGTCGTGGATAAGACTCCAAGCCCTTTGTGGTGGTTACTTGGTCTGTGGAAGGAGAATAAGGGATCTCAATTTTATTCACCTTCCAGGAAGGATAGGAAAACACAACCAAGCTTGTGTTTTCAAAGGTCAGAAGTCATGGCCAAGGGCTGTGTGTGGGTGCACAGGGTAGCAGGATCTCCTCTTGCTGCTTTTGCCTGGCTGAATTTTATACTTTGAGATACTTTTGAAAGCTTCCTTGCTTGTTATTAATGGAAGATTATATGTGTGTGTATATGTGTGTATATAAATGTATATATTTGTGTTTACATACATGCACACAAACCCCTCCATGTTCGTGCTGCCAATTAGAGCTTCTGAGTTGACACAATTCATCCCAAAGCAAAGAAACTTGTTTTTCTTTAATGAATGTGCAACTTCTGCTGGAATTTTTAAAATATTTAATATGAAACTTGAAGATTCTCTTTACCACTTTTTAAAACTAGCTAGGACATTACAGTGCTGAGCATCACATGTGATGACACCAAAACAATCATCTATCTCTTTCCCTACTGTCGGGGAAAGTTGGGTCTCTGTCCCTAAATACAAGTCTTTGTGGAGTTACAGATCAAAGGAATAATGGAGGTCTGTTAATTTTGGTGGATGACACATTATTTCACTCCCGCTCTCCCACTTCTTTTTTCATTTTCTACTATGAGGAGCTCCAAATTAGTCAGGAGGTAACAACGCCTTGAATCCTCACATGCTGTTCAGTAATAATGCTATTCAATAATCATTGTCTCTTATTCACAAATCAGCAGGGAGGCCAAGTCACCAAGCAGTGGGTATTGAGTGCTTATCTATCTGTGGACCTGTATTAATTGCATATCAGGCATCTCAAAGTGCTGCCCCTTAAGGAAATTACCATCAGGGAACACTAATGGCTATGCTATTTTGCTTAAACAGCACCCTCATTTTGAGTTTCGTACTCAAAGTGTGGCTTAGGACCAGCAACAATGATACTACCTGGAACCTTATTGGAAATGGAGAATCTCAGGCCCCACCCCCGACCTCCCAATCCCCAGGTGTTTGGTCTGGACATTAGATTCCCCGGAGGTGGTGATTTAGAGCACTTGTTCTGGCCTCTGGCTGCATTTTGGAACACTGGAGGACCTTTTAAAAATACTGATGCCTGGGTCCGACTTACAGAGATTCTGATTTACTTGATCTGGGGTGCAGCCTTGGCATCATGATTTTGAAGCTCCCTATGTGATTCTAATATGCAGCAGAATTTGAGATCACTAAATTATACAATATAGCAATACATAGTAGAAGAATTCACCAATAAATTACCCAGATTTTGCTGTCCACATCTGCAAATTACTACTCACTTGTGTTTGGTGATCCATGTTACTTTTTCCAATAGTGACTCCCTCTGTTCCTTCTCCTGCTATAACTCATGTCTGAGCCTATCTGCTCTGCAGGATAGACTCACCTTTAATGTCTTCTTCCCCCAGACCATGGCTCTCCTTCCCTCCTCTGAACCCTTTCTCACTTCAGCTTTAGCTTGCCTACTAAACTTGTCATCTTTTCACTTAGTAGTCATTTATTTGCACATGCTTCTTATCCCTCCTCCCAAGCTGTGAGTCCTAGAGGACAGAAGCCATGCCTTCTGAACCCCTTAGTACCTTGCAGGACTGAGTAATGGGTACATGAAATGGAGATGGGAACAGAAAAGACGGAAGGCAGAATAGCCCAAATGGGTTGTCTCTCCAAATTAGTCACCTAAGAATATTCTAAGAATCATCATCTAAGGTTTTAACAATGTGTACGTGGAATTTAGGACTTAAATGAAATAAAGGAGAGAGCTTTACGAACTGGTCAGTAAATGGAGACTAGGGATGCCAGTTGGGAGAGGAATGGTGGTGAGAAAGGAATGCTTATATCCAGTGAGTACTGAACATAGTTTCCTGATGGGAGAAGGTGGGATACCCAGAGAGGAGAAGAAGGTGAGGAGCTAATTCACAGCATTCTAGTGTCCACACATCCCAGGATGGTGGTGCAGGCTGGCCAGTTCTGCAAGGGATGTTGTCATTTGAGGTACATGGTGCCTTTAGTGAATGTGATCAGGTCTTGCACTGCCTTCATTGCTCCTTTCATTCTCCCCTGGGTATGCTTTAGGTAAGTCAGAGAGTGACCAAGTGGGGCTCTGTGGAAAAGATCCCCTTTCACAACTGAATGGGCTGGCATGCTCCCAGATAGTGGATATGATAGACACACAATCGGGATGCCTAGTCAAGTTCTTGCCGATGTTTAGTTCATCTTTGAGCAGATCTCTACCTCCCACTACCTGTCAACATTGTGATTTATACCCATTCCATATTCATGCGTGGAATTTATATCTCATTTCCACTGAGAACCTTGAAGCACTTCACAGAAGGGAGGCTTGGTCCCCTGCAGGCAGCTATGTGGGTTGCTATAGCAGCAGAAACTGGCCCCAACATGCAAGGGTGAGTGAGGGCTTCAGGAAAGGCCCAGGAAGGTGACAAGTTTGAGGCAAGTGGACAGCAGAGTGTGTAGGAAATGCACTCGCTTAACTTCTTTGTTCTAAATGTCTCAGGGTCCTGGACCCTGGAACCCTAGTCATGATTAAAGGACAGTTTACTTCATCACAACCTTCTGTCTGCAGTCTTTTCTATTCCTAAAACAACGTGGTGGCCACTTCTAGACCCACACGAAGCCAGATGTTGAGTTGGCTTGCAGGAGAAATGTGAAAGACACGATGTTTTCCATATCCTCTTACAGCCGAGTTAAATGTCCAAAGGGAATATCTAATAGATTATCCCTAACACTTGAAGAGCTCATCTCATTATGATATTCTGTCAAAGATATTTTACCAGGAACAATGAACATAGTAATTAACTTTAAATTTGGGAAACAAAGGCAAAGCTATCTTAAATTTTCTACTTAGTATTAAATAGTAACAAGAAGGAAAAACAAAACATTTGTTTAAATCTAATTTCTATCACTTGTTGGGTTTACTTGTTTATAAAATAAGAATCATGATGGCTTCCCAGCTGGTGTGTGTGTGTGTATATAGATTTTAAAATACATAAAATGTACTAATATGGGGCTTGACATAGAATAGGTACTCAAAAAATGTATGTTCCTTCTCTCCCTCCCCTGTGTATTTTTATTCATACCACAGTCTTCCTAAATTCTCAATACTGGAACTCCTTCCAATGATAGATAAGTGTTCTGAAAACTACAGGACAGAAGACAGCTAAGAAGAGAGGAGAGGACAGGGAAAAAGAGAACTGTGGAGTTATAGTTGTTTGGGTAATGGACCTTGCAAACAAAATTTTGGGTGGTCGAATGTCCTAGCACAGAATTTCCCAAAAATTGGAGACAACTTTCCCTTTCTTCTATGCAGAGGTGTCCAATCTTTTGGCTTCCCTGGGACACACTCTAAGAAGAATTATCTTGAGCCACACATAAAATACACTAACAATAGCCGATGAACTAAAAATAAGTCACAGAAAAATCTCATAATAATTTGAGAGAGTTTACAAATTTGTGTTGGACCACATTCAAATCTGTCCTGGGCCGTATGTAGCCCATGGTTTGCAAGTTGGACGAGCTTTCTCTAAAGCTTGTCTCCCTCTACTCCTTTCAGAGGAGAGAGGATTAAGGCCAGGAAATCTGCAGTTTTCATGGATCCTTGTTCAAGATATCTGATATAGGATTTGGATGGGGGCTCACTGTCACCACAGCAGAGCTGAGTGGGGCTTCACTTGGCTCCGTATTTTCCTTTAACATGCTGTAAGCCATCAAATTGACTCCTTCATCCTCTTTCTCCACAACCTTCTAATTAAACAGAAAGAACAAAGTCTAAGTAGAGTGGGCCAAATGGATGAAGTATTACTGTGAGATCTGAGCACGTGCTTTATCTGCAACAGGACTCCAGGAGCCTCTTGCACTCCTTGGCGGAAGAACAGCCCATACTGGACCCTAAAGCAAAATCATGAGTGGAGCTACAGCTCAATCAGGACAGGCATTGACCTGCTCCCCTATCTCTGCAGTGGGTAGTAGATGGCAGTTGTTCCTTGGATTACTAGAGGAGGGTTCCTTCCTTCCTTCCTTCCTTTCTTCCTTCCTTCCTTCCTTCCTTCCTTCCTTCCTTCCTTCCTTCCTTTCTCTCCCTCTCTCTCTCTCTCTCTCTCTCTCACTTTCTCGCTCTCTTTCTTTCTTTCTTTCTGTTGGGTTTTGTACTATTTGAAAAAAAAACCACCTTCAGTAGGAAAGGTTTTGCAGTCCAGGGGGGAAAAAATCAGAATGTGGGCTATCCCTAGTACAGATGAAACATTGTGGGAATTCTCCTTACCTGGCTGTATTTTTAAAATTCAGTAAGTGTGCTGTGTTCTCCTCAAAGCCTTTCCTGAGTCCCCAGGTAAAAGGGAGCTGTTTTTCTGTGGCTATAATCTGTACCTCTCACAGGATACTTAGCACTTTCCACCATGTACTGTGCTTATTTAGGTGAATTTTCTCTTTTTCTGGAAAACAAAACCATGTGTCTGATTCACCTTTGCATTCTTCATGGACCTAGTAAATTATATCATGGACCTTGTAAAGTATATATATACTTTACATATTATATACATTATATACCTAATAATACTTTACTAGATAAATTATATATATATATGTATATGTATATGTGTGTGTATATATATATATATACACACACACTAGGTATATAGTAAGGATATACTTTTATTATATACCTAGTAAAATACACCTTTACTGTATATCTAGTATATACTAGGTATGGTGAAGTGTGTGTGTGTGTGTGTGTGTGTGTGTGTGTGTGTAGAGAGAGATATATATATAGATATATATATACCTAGTAAAGTGTATATATATCTGACTTGAAGTATATATATACTTGAAGTATATGTATACTTTACTTATATAAGTATATGTATATGTATACTTTACTATATAAGTAAAGTGTACACACACACACACACACACACACACACACACACACAGGGGATATAAGAAACAGTGATGAAAAAGAAACTCCTTTCACACCTGTAGGAGCCACATGGTCCTACACAACCTCTAAGTCCTGCATCCTTCCACCACCTCAATTCAGACTCACCACCTCCTGCCACTAATCTTGATAAAGCAGAACTATCATTTTGTGACTTCTGTTTGTAAGCCCCCATGAGATGTGAGCTTCTTCGTAGCTTCTTCTCACTCCTTTGCAACCAACTCAAGTCTCACCCCAATGCCACTTTTCTGACTGGAGAAAGGCCTGGCTCCCTTATAGCCAGACTTCTCAGAAGGATCGGGTATGTTGCTTATATCAGTTTCCTCATTTTCCACGGACTCTGCAACCCATCATAATCTTGCTTTAGCACCCATACATCTAATGCCCTAAATTAATAAAATGACTGTCTTGGCAACATCCAGCTTTATTTATTATGCCCTTCCTGAAACACTTTCTTCCCTTGACTTCTGTGACATTGTGGTAGATTCCCACTCATGTCTCTGTCAACTCATTCTTGGTATCCCCTGCTGCCTTATTCTCCTCTACCTGCCCTCCAAATGCCAGCATTCTCCAGCCATCAGTCATGGGCTCTCTTTCATTCTATGATCTTTCTGGACTTTTATTCACACCCAAGCTTGCAATAACATATGCCACACAGTGTCTGCTCTTAAATCTATCTCCCTAGAAAACCCTTTGTTGAGAACCAAATCTGTATACCCAATAGTCTGTCACATCAGCTCTTCTATCTCAATGTTTCTAAAACTGAATTTGTAATCAATTCTGTAAAATAAAGTCCCCCTTGAATGTTCCTCAGCTGGTGGAACTGTGCATGTGTGCATTCTGTATTTACTTCGATAGAACTTAACCATAATATGAATAAAATGACAAATCATAGAAGATCTTTTAACTGACTTCTCCAATAAAATACAAGCTCTTTTTAAATTTTTTTTTTATTTTCAGAAATACATATTGTATATATTTATGGGTTACATGTGATTCATTGATACAGGCATGCAACATGTAATAATCACATCAGGGTAAATGAAGCATCCCTCACCTCAAACATTGATTCTTGTGTTACAAACAATCCAATTATACCCTTTCACTTATTTAAAAATGTATAATTAAATTATTTTTCACTGTAGGCACCCTGTTATATTAGCAAATATGAGGTCTTATTCATTCTTTCTAATTTTTTTCTTGTACCCATTAAACATCCTCACTTCCCCTCCTCCTCACCCCTACTACACGTCCCAGCCTCTGGTAACCATCTTTCTACTCCCTATTTCCATGAGTTCGGTTATTTTAATTTGTAGCTCCCACAAGTGAGTGATAACATGTGAAATTTGTCTTTCTGTGCCTGACTTCTTTCACTTAACATAATGACTTCCAGCTCTATTCATGTTGTTGCAAATGGCAGGATCTCATTCTTCTTTATGGATGAATAGACTTCCACTGTGTGTATGTACCACATTTTTTAAAATCCATTTATCTGTTGATGGACACTTAGGTTGCTTCCAAATCTTGGCCATTGTGAATAGTGCTGCAATAAATATGGGAGTGCAGGTATTTCTTCAATATACTGATTTTCTTTCATTTGGGTATATTCCTAGAAGTGAAATTGCTGGATCCTATGGTAGCTCTATTTTTACTTTTTCTAGGAACCTCCAAACTACCTTCCCACCGACAGTGTACAAGGATTCCCTTTTCTCTACACCCTCACCAGAATTTGTTATTTTCTGACTTACTTTTGGATAAAACCCATTCAAACTGGGCTTTTATATCTAATTGGAGTTTTGGTTTGCATTTCTCTGATGACAGCGACGTTGAGCACCTTTTCATATACCTGTTTGCCACCTGTATGTCTTCTTTTCAGAAATGTCTATTCAGATCATTTGCCCATTTTTAATCAAATTATTAAATTTTTTTCCTATAGAGTTGTTTAAGTTTCTTATATATTCTGGTTATTAATCTCTTGTAAGGTGGGTAGTCCCATTTGTCCATTTTTGTTTTTGTTGTGTGTGTGCTTCTAGGGTATTACTCAAGAAGTATTTGCCCAGTCCAGTGTCCAAGAGAGTTTCCTCAGTTGTGGGTGGGGGTTAAACCAACACAAATTTGTTATTTTGCAGTTCTGGAGGTCAGAAGTTCAAAATGTGTCTTATTGCGCTAAATCATCAAGTTGGCAGCAGGGCTGAATTTACCTCTAGAGGCTTTTAAAAAACCTTTTTCATTTCAGTAGGTTTTGGGAGAACAGGAGGTGTTGAGTTATATAAAGAAATTCTTTAGTAGTCATTTCTGAGATTTATGTGCACTCATCACCCAATCAGTGTACACTGGACCCAATGTATAGTCTTTTATTCATCACCCCCGCCTCCCACCTTTCCCCCAAGTCCTCAAAGTCCATTGTATCATTCTTATGCCTTTGCATCCTCATAGCTTAGCTCCCGCTTATGCATGAGAAGATACAATGGTTGGGATTCCATTCCTGAGTTACTTCACTTAGAATAATGGTCTCCAATTTCATCCAGGTTGCTGTGAATGCCATTATTTTGATCATTTTTATGGTTGAGTAATATTCCATGGTGTGTGTGTGTGTGTGTGTGTATATATATATATATATATATATATATATATATATATATAAAACAACTTCTTTATCCACTCATGGATTAATGGGCATTTGCACTGGTTCTATATTTTTGTCATTGTGAATTGTGCTGCTATAAACATGCATGTGAAAATATCTTTTTATATCATGACTTATTTTCTTCTGGGTAGATACACAGTAGTGGGATTGCTGGATCAAATGGTAGTTCTAGTTTTAGTTCTTTAAGGAATCTCCACACTGTTTTCCATAGTAGTTGTACTCATTTTCTGTTAGTAGTTTCATAGCTTGAAGTCTTAGATTTGTCTTTACTCCATTTTGATTTAATTTTCATATATGATTAGAGATGGGAGTCCACATTCATTCTTTTGCATATGAATATACAGTTTTCCAAGCACTATTTACTGTAGAGACTATTGTATGTTCTTGGCAACTTTGTCAAAAATGAGCTCACTGTAGCTGCATGGATTTATCTCTGGGTTCCATATTCTGTTCCACTAATTATGTGTCTATGTTTATGCCTATACCATGTTGTTTTGGTTACTGTAGCTCTGTAGTATAATTTCAAGTCAGGTAATGTGATTCTTCTGGTTTCGTTCTTTTTGCTTAGTATAGCCTTGGCTATTCTGGATCTTTTATGATTCCATATAAATTTTAGAACTTTTTTTTCTATTTCTGTGGGCAGAAATGTCATTAGTATTTTCATAGAGATTGCATTAAATCTGTAGATTGCTTTGGGTTATACAGACATTTCAACAATATTTACATTTTCAATCCATGAACATGGAATATCTTTCCATTTTTTGTGTGTGCTCTTCAATTTCTTGCATTAATTTTTTATACTTTTCATGGTAGAGATCTTTCACCTCTTCAGTTAAGTTAATTCCTAGGTATTTTATTTTATTTGTAGCTATTGTAAATGGGATTTCTTATTTCTTTTTCAGATTGTTCACTGCTGGCATATAGAAATGCTACTGATTTTTGTATGTTAATTTTGTATCCTGCAACTTTTCTGAATTTGTTTATCAGTTCTAATGGTTTTTTTGGAGGATTCTTTAGATTTTTCCAAATGTAAGATAATATCATCTACAAACAAGGATAATTTGACTTTTTTCTTTCAAATTTTTTATCCTTTCTTTCTCTTTCTGATTGCTCCAGCTAGGACTTCCAGTGCTATGTTGAATAACAGTGGTGAAAGCATTCTTGTATTTTTTCACATCTAAGAGGACAGGCTCTCAGTGTTTTCCCATTCAGTATGATACTAGCATATGGCTTTTTTATGTTGAGGTATGCTCCTTCTATGCCCAGTTTTTTTAAAGGGATATTAAGCTGTATCAAATGCTTTTTTGCCATTAATTGAAATGATCATATGATTTTTATTCTTTATTCTGTTTATATGTATCACATTAATTTATTTGCATATGTTGAAATATCCTTGCTTCCTGGGATAAATCCCACTTCATCATGATCAATGATCTTTTTAATGTGTTATTAAATTCAGTTTGCTAGTATTTTTTGTTATTATTATACTTTTAGTTCTGGGATACATATGCAGAATGTGTAGGTTTGTTACATAGTTATACACCTACCATAGTGGTTTGCTGCGTTCATCACCCCATCATCTATATTAGGTATTTCTCCTAATGCTATCCTTCCCCTAGAACCCCACCCCGCAAGAGGCCCCAGTGTGTGATAGTCCCCTCCCTGTGTCCATGTGTTCTCCTTGTTCAACTCCTACTTATGAGTGAGAACATGCAGTGTTTGGTTTTCTTTTCTTGTGTTAGTTTGCTGAGAATGATGGTTTCCAGCTTCATCCATGTCCCTGCAAAGGACATGAACTCATCCTTTTTTATGGCTGTACAGTATTCCATGGTATATATGTGCCACATTTTCTTTATCCATTCTATCATTGATGGGCATTTGGGTTGGTTCCAAGTCTTTGCTATTGTGAACAGTGCCACAATAAACATACATGTGCATGTGTCTTTATAACAGAGTGATTTATAATCCTTTGGGTATGTACCCAGTAATGGGATTACTGGGTCAAATGGTATTTCTAGTTCTATATCCTTGAGTCATTGCCACACTGTCTTCCACAATGGTTGAACTAATTTACACTCCTACAAACAGTGTAAAAGTGTTCCTATTTCTCCACATCCTCTCTAGCAACTGTTGTCTCCTGACATTTTACTGATCACCATTCTAACTGGCATGAGATGGTATCTCATTGTGGTTTTGATTTGCATTTCTCTAATGATCAGTGATGATGAGCTTTTTTTTCATATGTTTGTTGTCTGCATATATGTCTCTTTTTGAGAAATGTCTATTCATATCCTTCACCTGCTTTTGGATGGGGTTGTTTACTGAAGATTTTTGAATCAGTATTTATCAGGGATATTGGTCTGCAGTGTTCTTTTTTTGATGTGTCATTGGTTTTGTTAGGATAATACTGGCCTCACAAAATAAGTTTGAAAGTATTCCCTTCTCCTCTATTTTTCAGAATAGTTTGAGCATTAGTTCTTTAAGTGTGTTGGCATTAGTTCTTTAAATTTTTGATAGAAGTATTAAAGCCACTGCTGCCCCATCCCCTGCAGGCTTTTCTTTACTGGGAGACATTTTATTACAGCTTCAATCTTGTTAGTTCTTATTGGTCTGTTCAGGACCAATCTAAGTCTGTTGGATTTCTTCAAGGTTCAATTTTGGTAGATTGAATGGCTGTAGGAATTGATCTATTTCTTCTAGATTTTCCAATTTTTTGGCATATAGTTGCTCAGGGTAGCCACTAATGATCCTTCAAAATGATCCTGTGGTATCAGTTATAATGTTTCCTTTTACATCTCTAATTTTATTTATTTGAGTCTTCTCTCTCGTTTTTTCTTAGTCTGACTAAAGGTTTGCCCATTTTGGGGCAAAATAAGACAACTGACTTTTTGTTTTATTGATCATTTGTATTCTTTTCTTCAAATTCATTTCTTTATGCTCTGATCTCTGTTATTTCATCTCTTCCACTAACTTTGGGTTTAGTTTGCTCTTTCCTTTCTAGTTCTTTAAGATGCATTATTAGGTTGCTTATTTGACGGTTTTTTTTTTCCTTCTTTGATATAGGCACTTTTAGCTATTAACTTCCTATTTAGTACCGCTTTTGCTGTATTCCATAGATTTTGGTATGTTGTGCTTCCATTATCATTTGTTTCAAGAAATTTTTCAATTTCCTTCTTAATTCTTCATTGACCCACTAGTTATTCCAGAACATATTGTATAATTTTCATGTGTTTGTATAATTTCCAAAGTTCTTCTTGTTATTAATTTCTAGTTTTATTCCATTGTGGTCAGAGAAGATGCTTGACATTATTTTAATTATTTTAATGTTTTAAGATTTATTTTGTGACCTAATATGTGTCCTGTCCTTGAGAATGATCTATGTGCTGAGCAAAAGAATATGTCTACTTTAGACATTGGATGAAATGTTTTATATCTATTAGGTCCATTTGGTCTATAGTGTAGAATAAGTCTGATGTTTCTTTATTGGTTTTCTGTCTGGAAGATCTGTCCAAGGCTGAAAGTGGGATGTTGAAGTCTCCAGCTATTATTGTATTGAGGTCTATCTCACTCTTTAGCTCAAATAATTTTTGCTTTATATATCTGGATGCTTCAATGTTGGTTATAAATATATTTACAATCATTATATCCTCTTGCTAAATTTCCTCCTTTATTATTATGTGATGATCTTCTTTATCTCTTCTTACAATTTTAGTCTTGAAATCTATTTTATCTGAAATAAGTATAGCTACTTTTGTTCTTTTTGGTTTCCATTGACATGGAATATCTTTTTCTATCCCTTTATTTTCAGTCTATGTGTACCTTTATAGATGAAGCGTGTTGCTTATAGGCAACAGAACATTAGGTCTTGTTGTTGTTTTTAACACGTTCAGCCACTGTATGTCTTTTATTGGAGGCTTTAGTTCACTTATATTCAATGTTATTCTTGATAAGTAGGGACTTCTCCCATTTTGTTATTTGTTTTCCTGTTGTTTTGCAATCTTATTTTCCTTCTTTCCTGTCTTTCTGTCTTCCTCTTAATGAAGATGATGATCTCTGGTGGTATGATTTAATTTCTTGCGTTTCATTTTCTGTGTGTTCGTTGTATGGTTTTTTTTTTTATCTTCAGTTTTCATTAGGCTTGGAAATACTATCTTATAATCCATTATTTTAAGCTGATAACAACACTGTTTGCATAAGAAAACAAATAAAAAGCTTATAAAAACTCCCCACTTTAAATTTGTTCTCCTGCTTTTTAACTTTTTGTTGTTTCAATTTATGTATTATGTTACTGTTCTTGAGAAGTTGTTGTAGTTATTATTTTTGAATGGTTCATCATTTAGCCTTTCTAATTAAGATCAGAGTAGTCTATAGACAGTAGTTACAGTGTTATAATAGTCTGTGTTTTTCTGTGTACTTACTATTACCAGTGAGTTTATTACTATTCTGATGATTTATTGCTCATTAACATCTTTCTCTTTAAGGTTAAATAACTCTCTTTAGCATTTCTTGTAGAACAGGTCTGGTGTTGATGAAATTTTTCAGCTTTTGTTTGTCTAGGAAAGCCTTTATTTCTCCTGCATATTTGAAGGATATTTTCAGCAGACATACTATTCTAGGGTAAAAGTTTCTTTCTTTCAGCACTTTAAATATGTTATGCCACTCTCTCCTGGCCTGTAAGCTTTCCACTGAAAAGTCTGCTGCCAGATATAGTGGAGCCTTATCGTATGTTATTTGTTTCTGCTTTTAGAATCCTTTCTTTATTATTGACCTTTGGGAGTTTGATTATTAAATGCCTTGAGGTAGTCTTTTTTGGTTACAACTGATTGATGTTCTGTAACATTCTTGTATTTGGATATTGATATCTTTCTCCAAGTTTTGCAAGTTCTGTATTATCCCTTTAAATAAATATTCTTCCTCTATCTCTTTCACTACTTCCTCTTTAAGGCCAATAACTCTTAAATTTGCCCTTTTGAGGCATTCCCTAGATCCTGTAGGCATGCTTCATTGTTTTTTATTATTTTTTCTTTTGTTTTCCCTGTGTATTCTCAAATGTCTTGTCTTTGAGCTCACTGATTTTCTTCTGCTTAATCAATTCTGCTTTTGAAAGACACAGATGCAATCTTTCATGTGTCAATTGCATTTTTCAACTCCAGAATTTCTATTTCATTCTTTTTAATTATGTCAATCCCTTCATTAAATGTGTCTGATAGAATTCTGAATTCCTCCTCTGTGTTATCTTGAATCTCCTTGAGTTTCCTCAAAACAGCTATTTTGAATTCTCTGTCCGAAGGGTCATATATCTCTGCTTCTTCAAGATTGTTCCCTAGTGCCTTATTTAGTTAACTTGGTGAGGTTATGTTTTCCATGATCGTCTTGATGCTTGTGGATGTTTATCTTTGTTTGGGCATTTAACAGTTGGATATTTATTGTAGTCTTTGCAGTATGGACTTGTTAGTACCCATATTTCTTGGAAAAGCTTTCCAGGTTTTCTAAAAGATCTGGGTGTTATTATCTAAGCCATATCTACATTAGGAGACACCCCAAGCCCAGTAATATTGTGGTTCTTCCAGACTCGAAGACGTACTGCCTTGAAGACCTTAGATAAGATCTGGGAGAATTCTCTAGATTACCAGGCAGTGACTCTTGTTCTCTTCCTTTACTTCCTCCCAAACAAATGGATCCTTGCTCTGTTCTTTGCTGCCTGGACCTGGGGTTGAGGTGAAACAAGTACCCCTGTGGCCACCACCAATGAGACTGTGCTAAGTCAGACCTGAAGCCAGCCCAGCACTGGGTCTTGCCCAAGACCTGCTGTAACCACTCCCTTGCTGCTGCCTATGTGTGCTCAAGGCCCCTGGGCTCCACCATCAGCAAGTGGCAAAGCCAGCGGGGCTTGTATCCTTCCCTTCAAGGTGGCAAGTTCCCCCAAGCCCTGGACGTGTCCAGAGGTGCTGTGTGGGAGCCAAGTACTGGAGTCAAAATCCTTACAAGTCTACCTGATGTTCTGTTGTACTGTGACTCAGCTGGTACTCAAACTATGAGATATTGTCACTTCCACTCTTCCCTCCCCTTTCCATAGGCAAAGGGACCTGACCCCATGGTCACCACCATGGTCCCACAGGAAGTACTGCCAGGCTATTGCCAATGTTCCATTAAGGCCCAAGCACTCTTCAGTCAGCTTGTGGTTAATGCTACCTGGCCTAGGACTCACTCTTCAGAGCAGTGGCCTGCCCTCTGGCCCAGGGCAAGTCCACATATGCTGTACAAGAGCCCAAGAGTCTGCTTGGTGCTCTGCCCTGCTGTTGCTGAGCAGATACCCAAGATGCAAGTCAAAATACCTTTTACTTTTCCCTCTACTTTTTTTTTCAGGAAGAAGGTGTCTCTCCCCATAGCCACCACAGGCTGGGAATGTGCTGAGTCTTACCTGAAATCAGCAAGTCTCAGTCTCACCCAAGGCCCATGACATGCTACCTGGGTATTGCTGCTGGTTATTTAGGGCCCAAGGGCTTTTTGGTCAGCAGGCGATGGGTCCTGCCAGTACTGTGTTCTTCCCTTCCAGGCAATGGGTTTCCTTCTGGCCCAGGCTGTGTCTAGAAATGCTGTCTGGGAGCTAGGGCCTGGAAAAGGGGCCTCACAACTCTGACTGGTGCCTTATCCTACTGCAGCTGTGCTGATATCCAAGATACAAGACAAAGTCCCCCTTACTCTTCTCTCTCCTCTCCTCAAGCAGAAGGAAGGGAACTCTTTTGGATCCTTGAGCTGTGCAGCCTACGGTTGAAGGAGGGGTCACACAAAGACCCCGTCAGCCACCCTGACTGGTGTCTCAGTAGGTCGCATGCCCCCAGCCCGCTGGCTCTGAGTCCAGTTCAACACTGAGGTTCAGAATCATCTAGGAGTTTGAGTCCTTATGACCTAGACTGCCTTTCAAGTTTATTTAGGGCCCCAGAGAAATTTAGCCTGCAGTGGAGAGGGTTGGCAGAACTCAAGTTCTAATCGCTGGGATAGGCAATTCCTCTCTGGCTAAGTCTGGTTTTATACTTCCTCTGTGGACAGGCATCAGCTGAGTTCAGCTCAACTTGGCTATTGCGGAGACCAGCTCCCAGTATATCAATGTGAATTCAAGATCTCTCAAAGTGATCGAGCGGTCGGTGAAAAAGAAAGAGAGACAAGGAAAAAGTTTTCCTTAAAGCTGGGCCCAAAGGAGATACCACATAATGCTGCCTCGTGGATGTCTGACATTCCCCTGAAAACTATAGTTTTTATTATGCTCTTTCAATAGGGGAGGGTGAGCGAGTTTGCCCAAAGTTTTAGTGATAATTATGCAAAAAGAATACATTTGCAAAAACTGGTGCGCAAAAATCACAACGTGGTATTATAAAAGCAGAACAATGTAAAGATAACTTTTCTGAGTGTCAGCATAGAAATCATACACCTTAGCAAGAATATAGGTTAAACATAAATTTACAATTATCAGCAAGAACACATTGGGCTCACAGCTGCAGGGGGAACAGGATCTGACACAGGACAACCAGCCTGACCACAAAAACTGCAAAAGGAGGGGCCTCCATGCAGGCCTGGAGGAGCAGTGGGAGAAGAAAGATTTTTACATCTTTATCTCAACCACAGAGGTTTTTCCTCATGACAGGTGCCCCTCATGCATCCGTTTATAGGTCCTCCATAAGGGTCACATTCCCTTTCCAGGGCCCTGATCAATATGCCTTTCCTGGGAAAGGAATCTAGGTAATAAGCCTCTCCATTACACGTCCGTGTATAGGCTCTCTGAAATGAGAGGCCCATTACGTGCTGTCATCTCTCTCTGGCAGTCAAGCTATGTGGTTGGTCCCTTTCACAGGGTTCCTATTTTTACCAGAACAGTTCAGCAGAGCCAAAGTTACGAGTTGTACCTCAGCAGAGGCAAAGTTACAAGTTGTAGCTCAGCATATCACATTATTCTTCATTTTCTCAAGTATAATCAATATAGTAAGTAATAAACATCACAAAGCAAATAGCTTATTTTGGGAAAACCAAATTTTAAGACAATTTACAGGTTAAAAATCAACAACAATTTCTTCTTGTTATTTCAGATAGCTTGGGTTTTGCCAATTCTTCCAGAAGCTTGGGGTTGTTCAGTCACCACAGAGTTCCCAGCAGGCTTTCTACTGTGACAGGGCACCACTGAGTTCAATGCAATGTTTTGCAATTGCTGCACTCTCCCTCTCCCAGATGCACAGATTCTCTTTATCTATGCTATACTGCTGCTGCCAGCAGATGGAGAAGGGGGCATTGGCATTTCAAGACTTTTTCCTACCCTCGTCAGTACTTCTTTTAGCTATATGAAGTCAAAACCAGGTACTGTGACACAAACCAGGTAGTGCTCACCTGATATTTGGTTCTCATGAAGGTGCTCTTTTTGTGTAGATAGTTGTTAAATTGATATCCTTGTGGGGGGTACCATCACTGGAACCTTCTGTTCTGCCATCTTTCTCTGCCTCTATCTCAAAATATAAAGTCTTTTAGAACAGGAATTATGTCTGTTATTATTTGTTGAATGAATGAGTAAATGTGTAAATTAAAGAATTCATGAATGAATGAATTTCACTAGGGGAGCTTCTCAGTCCTATTCAGCCTTGCACAGTTTATGAGAGGAATTGCTCTTGAATGCATGCTTCAGAAAAAAGAAAATGTGAGATTGAAACTATCCATAAAATCTGAACAAATAAACAGAGAAAGATATTTTCCCAAAGGACACATGGGCGTAGAATTCAGAAATCTAGGTGCAGATCACAACTTTCATAATGATTCCAGTACATGTAGGTCCTGGGTTTCCCCACTGCAGAGCAAGCTCCACATCGTGGCCTATTTCACATGTTTTTGCAGTCAGGGATGTGGCTTTTCTGAGTTAATGGGACTGGTCCACACAGCTTTGTCTCCAAACTGACAACTTCCTTTGCTTGTCCCTAACAATTCAAAAAATTGCCTTTTCTGCTAATCTATTCATAAGTTAGTGAAAGCTATTTTTAAAAAAGAAGAGGGAGGAGGAGGAGGATCCTTTTTTAAAAAATGCAGAGATTAAGGTAGCATATTTTAAAATCATCCACATGATTAAAACTTCTGGAACTTTTTATACTGAAACATTTTTACAACATAGCTTTAAGTGTAGGGCTTTAATAGTGTGAAACCAGCTCATGAAATTTAAAATCAGTGTGTGCGTCATAACTCTCAATCAAGTGAGTATGTTGAGCATTTTCCCAAATCCCCTTGAACGCAATGCCTTCTATTAGAGTAAAATTCATGACTGCCATCCTGTGAGTCTCTACTCTTTGAGGGCAAGTCATGAATTTCTATCTGTATATGCTCTGTAGCACCAGAACTCTGTTTTTCAAAGGATAATACTGATTGGATATTTGTTGATATCAATGTTATTAATGATTTTACTTTTTATGAGACAGTTTCTGCTTCTGTCCACCCCTGTAACCCAGGCTGTCACTAACCTCAGAGTGACAATGGGAGGACATCTGACTCAGGTTTGCCATCTTCAGGGCATTGTATGCACTAGACTTGACCAGATTCCCTCTCCTATCAAACTGCATCTGTCCTATCCTGAGACATCTGAAATGCCTTCTATGAAGTGCTGAAAGAATATACTCCTCTGTGAGGATATGGTGGCTGGTAATGGGTGGCTTCATTTTTTAGCCTCCCAGTTAATGTATTCATAACTACTTGGTTTTTATTAATATTAATGTAGAAACAATAATAGCTACCATTTATAAGAGTGCTTGGCACATTGTAGGTGCACAGTAATTGTCAGCTTATTACAATTAGCACTGATAATGGCCATTGTTATATTAGTAATAATAATAGTTACCATATAAGCTTGAACTGAACTGGGCTTTTTTATTTTTATTTTTTATATTATCTCAAGGAAGTGACTGAAGGTATATTTATTTTAGGTCAAGGAGTTGATTTGGGGTAAATAAGTAATTTCCTTTCTTTTTTGAAAAAGCAAACTGTATATGCTGTGTGTGTGTGTGTGTGTGTGTGTGTGCGTGCGCGCATTCATAAAAATGCATGTTTCTCCTGATTTTAAAAGCATTATAGAGTGGTGGTTAAGTATGTAGGCTTTGGTGTCTAACTGTCTGGATTCAAACTCTGGTTTGTCACAAGCTAATTCTGTGACCTTAGGCAAGTTAGTTAACCTCTCTGAGTCTTAATTTTCTCATTTGTAAAAGGAATAATTATAGTACATAGATCATAGAATTATGAGGATTAAGTGACACAATGAATAACTATTGTGTCCAGAATAGTACTCAGTGATGTAAATTGTTCTTTGTTCTTATTATGGCTGTGATTTAAAAAGAACTGAAAAAATGCAGAAAAGCAAAAGGAGGAGTTATTTAATTCCATTATATAACCACTATTAGCAATAACACAGGGCTGTGTTTTTCTAACTTTTTCTGTTTATATGTGTGCCTAAGTACACTCAATTTTATAAAATTTAGATATAATCATTAACTTGTTTTAATAATGTACTTTTCTGTCCCTAGTATAATTTATTTTATATATCACTTTATAATATGTGTTATCAATTTACTTTTCTTTGTCTAATATATATTATTATATAGTTTTAATAGTTGCATATTAGTCCATCATCATATGTATTATATTATTCATTCATTGGACATGTAGATTGCTTTGAGGGTTTCATTATTGTAAATAATAGGAATCCTAATCTAAATTCACATCTTTTGGTACATATTTGATTAATTTCTTGGTATAATTTTATAATAAATCATTTAATAAGCCATATAATATTTTTTAGAATTAATACTTTTGGAATAAATTACCAGATTGGTTTCCATAAAGACTTTAATTTCATTTCCAGCAATAGTATATGAGGTTCTAGTTTCCATGTAACCCTGCCATACCTAGGTAGTATATACACATAAATGTTTTACATTATCCAATTTAATGGCTTCTGTAGAATATGGAACAAGTCATTTTAATTCTGAGCCTCAGATTCCTAACATGTAAAATTAACTAATGGGTATAGAATTCAGAAATATAATGACAGATCTTAAAGTTTATATTGATTCCAGAACCCACTGATATTCAATATTTGAAGCATAGTTCAAGTGAGAAAGGGCCAAGGTGAAATTGGGCTAATGCCAGAAGAGGCTGAAGGGATGAATACTAAGGAGCATTTTTCTGCTAATGCCAGAACTGTTCAGAGTGTCCCAGTGTTGATCAGAAAGTACTGTAGATAACAGTTATAATTTGAATATCTGATTTTGTCTAATTGCTGTCTATCCTGCTAAACTGTGTGCTCCATGAGGGCAGGGATCTTTGTTTGTTCACGGATATAATTTATGCCTTCAGCACGGAGCCTGACACATAGTAGGGGATCAATAAGAAGCACCTTATATAAAAATTAACTCAAGATGGATTAAAGACTTAAATATAAGACCTAAAATCATAAAAACCCTAGAAGAAAACTTAGGCGATACCATTCAAGACATAGGCATGGGCAAAGACTTCATGACTAAAACACAAAAAGCAATGGCAACAAAAGCCGAAATTGACAAATAGGATCTAATTAAACTGAAGAGCTTTTGCACAGCAAAAGAAACTATCATCAGAGTGAACAGGCACTGTTCACTGAATGGGAGAAAATTTTAGCAATCTAGCCATCTGACAAAAGTCGAATATCCAGAATCTACAAGGAACTTAAACAAATTTACGAGAAAAAAACAAGCAATCCCATCAAAAAGTGGGCTATGAACAGACACTTCTCAAAAGAAGACATTCATGCAGCCAACAAACATACGAAGAAAAGCTCATCATCACTGGTCATTAGAGAAATGCAAATAAAAACCACAATGACATACTATCTCACACCAGTTAAAATGGTGATTATTAAATAGTCAGAAAACAACAGATGCTGGAGAGGATGTGGAAAAATAGGAACGCTTTTACACTGTTGATGGGAGTGTAAATTGAAACGCTTTTACACTGTTGATGGGAGTGTAAACATTGAAAATAACAAGCATCTGTTGAATGAATAAGCTGAATGAAGCTACCCTACACTTGTCAAGAGAC
>CAUYLG010074943.1:0-24992 GCA_963573385.1 Cacajao melanocephalus
TTTTGCACTGGTTTCTTCCCATTTTTGTGGATTTATCCACCTGTTGTCTTTGTAATTGCCGACTTTCAGATTGGGTCTGAGTGGATGTCCGGCTTGTTGGTGATGAAGTTTTTTCTGTTTCTTAGTTTTCCTTCGGCAGACGCTCTTTCCCCACAAAGCTAGGCTTTCCTGGGTTCAGCTGTGCTTACTGTGAAACTCTCAGTCCTCAGCGCTTCCAATTGCTGTTCTCCTTGTGGGGATGGGACCAACCGAGCCCGACTCAAAGGGCACCCAGTCACGTATACTCCACACTGAGAAGCGCCACACCGTGCCGGCCAAAAGAGTCGCGCTGGTGACCTGTGTGGCTCCTCCGCTGGGTAGCTCCCAGTTTGTGGGCAACAGAAGTTTGTCTGAAATTGCGGTGTCCACACGCTGTCTGCGCTTTCACTGGGAGCTACAATCCTGAGCAGTTGTTAATCGACCCTCTTGGATCTCTCTCCGCCCGGTGATGAAGTTTTTTCTGTTTCTTAGTTTTCCTTTGGCAGATCCCCTTCCCCACAGAGATGGACCTTCCTGGTTCGGCTGTGCTTGTTGTGAAACTCTCAGTCCTCAGCGTTTCCAATTGCTGTTCTTGTGGGGATGGGACCAGCCGAGCCAGACTCAAAGGCACCCCATCCCGTATACTCTGCACCAAGAAGCGCCTTGCCGGGGCACCGGCAAAATAGCCGCGCCGGCCAAAAAAGTCGCGCTGGTGACCTGTGTGGCTCCAACGCTGGGAATCTCCCAGTCTGTGGGCAACAAAAATTCGTCTGAAAGTGCGGCGTCCATCCACTCTCTGCGCTTTCACTGGGAGCTACAATCCTGAGCTGTTGTTAATCGGCCATCTTGGATCTCTCTCTTGTATAATTTTCTTAAAGTCTCTTAGTTCACTTTGAAATATGAAGTTATTGTTTTGATCTTTTTTTTTAAGCATGTGTTTCTGGCATGTTTTCATGACCTATAAACAAGCTGTTTTGATCCTTTTTTAAAATAATGAATTTCTATATAATTTGATTTTGCTGTTTTTCTCTTGTTATCATTATATTGTTTCTTAAACTATCAGAAGGAGGAATGATTCAAGATTGCTTTCCTGGCTGGGTACAGTGGCTCATGCCTATAATCCCAGATTTTGGGAGGCCAAGATGGGTGGATTACCTGAGGTTGAGGGTTTGAGACCAGCCTGGCCAACATGGTTAAACCCCATCTCTACTAAGAATACAAAAATTAGCTGGGCATGGCGGCAGGCACCTGTGATCCCAGCTACTGGGGAGGCTGAGACAGAAGAATCACTTCAATCGGGTCGGCGGAGGTTGTAGTGAACTCAGATGGCACCACTGCCCTCCAGCATGGGCAACAGAGCAAGACTGTGCCTCAAAAAAAAAAAATAAATCAAGGGTTCTTTCCTAACTTAACAGAGCTTCTTTGAGTTGTGGGTGGGGGGGGAGAGAGAAAGAGAGAGAGGGCACCTATGTGTGTGTAGTATAGCATTTAAGAACAAAATGGTTTGTTTACTGACGCATATTAGCTCCACTCTCCCCTACATTTGTCTGAACCTTCTCTTTTCTTTGTCTTCATCGTTTTTCTCCTCCGTTTTGATTCTACCCTCAGCAGTTTCTCCTCGGTGTGAAGCCGTGGCCTGAAAAAAGTTCTGGTGGGGGGTATGGAAAATGGGGAGGGTCTAGGCTGTGTCTGCTCCTCCGGGTTCTCCGCACACCTCTTTTACAATCTGCTGTGGGGATGGGACACGCGCTTCTGCTATCAGCTGCTGTTCTCACACAGGGCTGCCAGGCTTTCTGTGAATACCTGCTGTTATTGAGGATTCCTGTGTCTCTAGGTCCAGCAGAGTGCTCACTGCTTCCCTCTACTTCCCTGCACAGATGCTGACAGCATGCAGATTTTGTACTGTTACTGGTTTATTTCCATTCACTTACATTTTGAGGTTCATAAGGACAACCTTGTCATCTAGTTTTGTAATAAATATTGTCTGTGACTTTTTTTATTTGCCTTTCTAGTTCTATTTTTATTTGGGAATTTAGAGAGATTTAAAAAATGATACCACTGCTGCCAACAGTTTCTGAGAATTCTCGTTTTATTTTGTATGTACATAGTTTTCATCAATCAACAGATATTTATTAAGTGGTCTATGGCAGGTCCTATTATGGACACCAAAACAGAGTTTCTACCCTTAAGACATAAAATAGGAAAAGAATGGTATTTAACATGTCAGTACTAAATAAGTGAGAAAACGTCAAATGTAAGTAAATTTCATGAATTAAATGAAATGAGAAAATAGATATCTATTCTTTTAAACCATTTGATTATGTGTATACAGTGTATGTATATAGTGTGTATACATACACACTATATACACACACATATAGATACACACATACATACACACGAATATATTTGACTTACCTACAAATATTTATGAATAGTATTTTCTGGATTAAAAGTGGTGTTTCCATATAATGCATTCTTTTATCTTTTTATGAATAGGCAGATAGAGTAGATTTTATTCCCCATGTGACAGAGGAGGAATTTCGCGTTTAGTAATTATAAGTGACATCTAATACACTTATAGCCAAACTTCACCAAATATCTTTTGAATCTGAATCTGCTTTTTATAAACTTAATATTCTATTTTTTAATACCACATTACATAAAACGCTGTGCTAGGGGTTAGAGATGACACCTTTTCAGCCCAAATAATCAAGTTTCATTAGCGACAACAAGATATATGCTTAGTGCTGTCAGGCAGGGGGTTGCGGGGAAGACCTGAATGAAGTTCTGTGGGAATGAGGAAGCATGAGCTGTCTTTATGGTGGGATGTCCTGGGGAAGCCTGGCGAAGGAGATTGCATTTGAGTGGCCCTTGCGTATAAAGAGACGGGGCCATTTCTAGTTGGAATGAGCCATGTGAACAGAGACAACCTTAACACAGCTGGAGGAGAGCCAGAGTTCAATCGACCGTTTAGTTTTTCTTCATACACTCATCATTCAGTAAGTTTTTAAGTTACTTTGTGCCAGGGCAGAGATAGAAAGATAGATAGGAAGGAGCTTAGTCTAGTGGGAGAGACATGTGCTCCCCACCTGATTTGAAAGTGAGACCTTTCAGTGGGACTGAGTCTTCACTCACCTGCAGCATCCAACAAGAACAGGCAGCCGGGAGATGAGCAGAGCATTTTAGAGCTGAGATTCTGAGCCATTTTCTTGGCAGGCTGCTTGGTGTTCCTAACCTTGAAAAAATCAATTTGCTTGGAGCATATTATGTCTGAAAAGCACCCGTGGGGAAAAAGACTAGGAAGTGTGTTGAGTGTTAGATGTTAGCGGAATTTAAATGTCATGATAAGGAATTTATTTTGGAGTCGTAAAGCATTGTTGAGAGTTTTTGACAAGAAGACTGACCTAAGATGCCAGCAATTTGGCCAAAACTTCAAAAATCAGTTCACCCACTTTCTGAAAAGATGACGTATTGAAGAATTTATTTAAACCCTTTGAGCTTCACTTTCTCAATCTGTGAAAATGGGCATTTATTTATATATTTATTCACTGACACCTCATTTATTCATTCATTTTGAAGTTCAACTGATATTTAATAAATACTTAGTTCTGGACCCACATGGTCTAATGCGGTAGCCATTCATTCAAAGGAGCTATTGAACCCTTGAAATGCAGATAGTCTGAACTGAGATGTGCTGTCGGTGTGAAATATACACTTGCTTTGGAAGTTTTAATATGAGAAAAAGAATATAAAATACCTCATTAATAATTTTTATGTTGATTATATCCTGAAAGGAAAGAAGAAATAAGTTTAAGAGAGCTGTGGTACAGCATGGTGACTATAGCTAATGATGATACATTATATTATTGAAAAATGCCAAGAGAATTGATGTTAAGTGCCCTTGCCACAAAAATTATAGCTATGTGAGGCAATTGTATGTTAATTAGCTAGATTTAACCATTCCAAAATGTATATATGCTTCAAATATGTAGAATTTTATCTGTCAATTTAAAAAAATTGAAAAAAGTTTTGAAATTAATTTCATGTTTTTTTTCCAAAGATATGGCGTTTAGCATATTTCAATGTGGCCTCATTTACAGCTCATACTCTCCTTCTATTGGGCAATGCTGCTCTAGATACTAGGCGTACAATATTGAATAGTGATCAGAGACAGATAGTACGTTTAAATATCTAAGTCATCTAATTCTAGAATGTGAAGTAAGTGCTGTGATCTTCCCACCTCCTCTCATCCCACCTTTGCTCTCTGTGGGCCCTCTATTCATTCGCAGCATTTTCTTAGCCACTTTTCTTGGTTAGTGGGGCTTATCTAACTTACATAGTTGTCCTCTCTCAGGAACTCTGGCTAATTTCTCCCATTTGGGGTCTTGCAACTACTGTGACCATCTGTTTAAATATTTCTTCAGTGACTGTAAAAACAAACTAAAGCCATCCAAATTCCAAAGGCAAACAGAATTCTTAACCCTCTTGAGTGGAAATCCTCATTCTCTCTCCTTTATTGTCAAAATGACCATTTCCCCCTAGTTCTATGGAAATTGAGAGTGTTCATCCACAGAGTAGGTGGTTTCTATCCAAATAGCAGAGCATATATCTGTCTAGTTAGCAGTGGAACCTGAGGCTTCCTGCCAGCCTTCCTGAAGACACTATAGCTTCTCCATGGGACTCTGAACATCACCCACCTTCTAGCCATTAGGATACATCCTTTGTATATGGTCATATCCTTTGTTTACAACAATAACATGTCATTCCCATTATATCTGTTTCAGTACAGTGTATGAACTTTATGCCAATTGGCCTTTTCCTGAGACAAAGCAATCATGTTGGTAAGAAAGCAAGGGAGATATTACATTAGGTGGAAACAGAGTTAAGTGATCATGTCAGAATTGGTTAATGAATGGCCATGTCAAGTCATTCAACTATTTAGTTCATGTTTATCAAGTCTCTTTTATAAATCCAGACCTGGATCATCAGGCACTGGCGATGATCTGAGGATAATTTCTAAAGTTCTTGTAAATTTGCTGCCTTTAAGACGTTTTTAGAAAGACAATTCTAAAATGAAAACAAAACAGTAATAAAGCAATTAAAGGGCAGGACTGGCAAGGTTGTTAAGGACTAGGAGAGGTCAAGAAGGAAGACATGGATGAAATTTGCAGACATCTTGAAAGAACTCTGAGAAAAATGAAACTTGATATCTAGATGTGACTTAAACAGGTCAGGAGGAGAGAGAACAGCTTGACCCAAATGGAGTGGAACAGGATGCATGAGAGAGAACAGTGGGAGACAGCATTGCTCAGGATCCTGTAGTCAATCAGGAAATGTGACTTCCAGGCCTTTTGCTTCCAGTAAAGTGGGAGAGAAGGGACGTCATTTTCTGCATTCTGCTTTTCTCCAAAGTTATATACCAGAATATAAGCAACAACATGCATAACACTGGAAATAGTTGCATTTATTGGACATTCTACCTTACTACAGGGTATGCGCTGAGAGGTACAGTTATTTCTGCCTCTAGCAGAAAGTATCAGATGACTGTTGCCTTCAAGTGTTGCTTAGTAGCAGCTGCAAGTAGAGTTTCATTATAGCCACAGAATGTCTTTTGCCAAAATGAACAGTGGTGATCAGGATCGTAGAATGTCGAGCCAGCGTTCAGAGAATTTCATATACTACACAGGAGCCAACATGAACAAAATACTCCTCGTTATTATTCACTTCCTGAATGAGTTTCACCTTCAAGCAGAATATGCCTAGAAAAGAAAAAAAAAAAGACAACTTCACATTTTCTTTGAGCTTTTGAAATAATCTTAAATGAATCTTTTAGGCATTTTTCTCTAGAACAGATTTATTGTGATATAATTCATATGTCACACAATTCACCTATTTAAAGTATAAAATTCAAGGATTTTAGGTGTATTCACAGAGCTGCGTTTCTGCCAGATCTACAGTAACCTTGGAAACTCTTTACTCATTAGCAATCACTCCTCATTTCCCCCCCCCAGCTCCCTTCTCCCCACTCCCCCACCCCCCGCCTTGATTCCTGGACAATCACTAATTCACTCTATATATTTATAGATTTTTCCTGTTCTGGAAATATCACGTGAATGGAATCATATATTATGTGGTCTTTTGTGAATGACTGGCTTCATTTATTTAGCATAATGTTTTCAAGACTCATCCACGTGGTAGCTTGTATCAATACTTTATTCTTTTGGTTGCAAATACCGTGCCATTGTATGGACATACCACATTTTATTTATTCCTTCTGCAGCTGGTAGACATTTGGGTTGTTTCCACTCTGGGGCTATTATGAATGATGTTGCTATAAAAACTCATGTAAAAGTTTTTATGTGGACACATATTTTTATTTCTCTTGAATGAAATACATTCAATTCTCATTTTCCACAGTAGTTATGTCCTGTAAAGTTACCATCAACACTGAATTGGCAAATGCTTAGCCACTGCTCCTAGGTAAAATGGTCGCATTTTGTCAATCCATCCATATGTAACCTTGTTTTGTGTGTGTTTCTTTTTAGAGATACCTTATTGAATATATGTATACATATACGTATACATATATATAATTACATATATATGTATAATTATATATATTATATGTACATATGTATAATTATATATATTTATATATGTATATGTATATATAATTATATTAACAGTCCTCTATTGTCGGGTACCTAAAATTGCCTGGTCCTTCTTCTACAACTATGACATAACTATATCCCATGATACCTTATTGTATAACAATGGGTTTTCCTCTTCTATTATTTTTCATTCTATATGACAATGAGATTGTCCAGGAGAGCAGAAATCTAGGAATATATATTAAAACTACCCTTGTGAAACTAACATATTTCCCTCCTGAACCCTCCAGTTGGTTTATGAGTTGTTGACACCTTTGGTTCTTTACCTGGCCATCTTCCTGTCAGTTGGAAAAATATTGGCCTGCAATAGACCTCCGTGTGTTGCCTGTCTCCTCTTTTGAATTTTATGTCATGCAAGTTACTGATCCTATAAATGAAACCTCTCCTCCATTCATTCAGTACACATTTGAAGGTCTTCCAGTGTAGTAAGTGGGGTGCTAGGTGCTGGGTCCTCACTATCAATGAGACAATTTCCTAGATCTTAAAGAAGTTTTACCGTCTCATCATGGGAACAAATATGAAAACAAGTAAATGTAATAATTCCACGTTCTATAAAAGAAGAATGTACAAGGCACCCGGGGGACCCAAAGGCTGGTTCTCACTTCTCCTATACAGTAGCGGGAGCCAGAAGAAGCTTTAAACTGGTGCAGTGGCTCATTCCTGCAATCCCAGCACTTTGGGAGGCTGAAACAGGAGCATTGCTTGAGCCCAGGATTTCAAGACCAGCCTGGAAAACAGGTTATAGAGATCCTGTCTTTACAAACAATAAAAAAATATTATCCAAGTGTGGTGGCATGTGCCTATGATCCTAGCTACTCTGGAGGTTGAGATGAGAGGATTGTTTGAACCCAGGGAGTTCCAAGCTGCAGTGAACTATAATGGCACCACTGCACTCCAGCCTGAGTGACAGGGCAAGACCCCGTAGCCAAAAAATGAGAAGCAACTTCACCTCAAGGAAGTGATGAACCAGGAAGAGAGATTCTGGTATGACTGAATTAGACACAAAGTGATTCAGAAGGGCATTCCAGCATTTCCTTTAAGAAAGGCCTAAAGATGAAAAGCCACATAAACAGGCCTGATTTACATTAATTTTTTTTTAATCTTACAATTAGGAGAGTGTGAGTGCAGTATGAGACTATTACTTCCCCTTATTTTCTGTCTGCTTCTCCAATTCTCCTGGTGCCAGCCTGCTTGATAACAGGGCATGGAGTCATACTCATCTGTCTCAGCATCTAACACAATTAGTAAGTCCTTAAAAATGTGTTGGGTAAATGAATACCATAAATCCATTTTTCATACTCAGTTTAAGAGCAACTCTTTGCCCTGGAAACTAGTTCTCAGTCATTTTGTACGGTGATGCTGGCCTCTGTGTCGGGGCATCACTAGACTTTCCTTAGAAATATCTACCTGTGAGAGCTTCAGGGAGAAAGGCCAGGTATGGCTGAAATTTTCCCTGAAAGTGGCAGAACAGATGCGCAGATTCTAAAGAGGGTACACGGATGAACAAACGCACAGATTCTAAGATTGAGGATTAAGTTCTGGCCTACGAACTTGTTCCTAATTTTTAAAAATTACATGCTTTGACCTATGTCATGCATAAGTAGGTAAAAAAAAGCAGTATAATTCAAGCACCACCTTTTACCCTGATAATCTTACTTTAAAAAAGAAATAAGACTTGATTTCATTCTTTTTTATGGCTGAGTAGTATTCCATGGTGTGTGTGTGTGTATATATATACATTTTCTTTATCCAGTCATCTATTGATGGACACTTACATTGATTCAATATCTTTGCTATTGTAAATAGCGCTACAATAAACATAAGAGTGAAGGTACCTTTTTAATACAATGATTTTTTTCATGCTTTGGGTAGGTACCCAGTAGTGGGATTTCTGGTAGTTCTATTTTCAGTTCTTTGTTACACTAACAGCCCAGACTTCACCGCTATGCAATATATCAATGTCACAAAACTGCACTTGTATCCCTCAAATGTATACACATTTTTTAAAGTGAGACTAATCATATCCTCCAACATATAGTGAAGAGACACCGAGTTTGGTCTCTCATTCCTCTTGAGTGAACTGTTTGTCATTTAATGGGCTGGGACCATTTAGGAATTCTCTGATTTGCCTCTTCCTGGTGCTCCTGGTCTGTGCCCTCTCCCTGGCTTCTGTGCCATCTCCTAGGCTTGGCTGGGGAGGTAGGCAGCTCAGGGGAACCAGCAAGCCAACTCTTCTCTTTCCCTTCAGGCCCATTTCATCTCTGTAGTATTCCACACAGAAGTATAAAAGTGTTTGTACGTTTTTGTTTTTTCTCTATGGAGTAAGCTCAAAGCACTTCGGTTTTAAACCCTCAGCAAGAGTATTGCCAATGGGTACAGCCTCGGGGCTACTAGATTTCCTAGCAGGAAAAGACCTACTGGGAAAGCCTGTTCTCTCTACAGAGGTCCTTTTTTACTCGCTAACCACTTCCACCCTACCCCAATGTTTCAAGTCTCCTCCTGAACTTCAGGCCAGCCTCCTGCTCCTGGGACACACACACACACACACACACACACACACACCCCTACTTCCTTCCAAGGACACAATGCTAATTATCAGAGATATTACAGACTAATGCCTTAAGGAGGAAGGAGTTCATTTCCTAACTACTACATAATTTGCAAGGCAGCACTCTCTCTAGCAGTCTGGACATCTTATTACTACGCAGATAAAATATGCAATTCCCTTCTTCCAGCCCGTCGCCACCCTCATCCTCCTCACCATCCAATTTTAAATCATACTGTCTGGGCTCACTAGGAATAAGAGAAGGGGGCCATTGTGGGGCCGTATACTCATTCCAGCTTGCTCTTTAACAAAGAGATGCTTGGCTATTGCTACACCATGAAGGAGTAGATTAACCTTTTATCTAAAAGTCCGTTCTACCCTCCAATTTTAACTAAGCAGGCGGGCAGGCATGGATTAATCCTCCCCTTCATAAGTGTAGGTAATTGATGACCTGCGCGCACAATAGCAGGTCACATGGTCTGACCAAGCATTTATTTTTTTCTGAATTATGATTCATTTTCATTGTCTTACAAAGGAATAAAAATCCAACTGGATTTAAGCATTTTGTGCAGCATTTAATGAATCACCTTTCTTGAAGAAAAGTAAAATTACATAAACTCTCCCAGAAAATCCAGCCGGCACAGTCATTATAGCTTTATGATACAGACTCAAGTTAATTATGAAAAACACTCAATTCCTTAAAGAAATCTTGAAAAATCTTGAACATGATGGCCATGTATCCTGGTGAGGCTAAAACTGGTCAAAAGCAGGGCAGAATAACAAATGATAATTTCTGCTAAATAATTCAGGCCATGTGAACTCTGATATTTTACTGATTTTAATGAGTATAATGGGTCCAATTAGAGACTGCTTTCCTTCACCGTGCCAGGCTCAATGTGCTCTCATTTAATTGTGGGCCCCGTTTTTATTTGGACAACTCATCTCTGCAAATTTGTCCTGAAATCCCAGTATCCGGCGTTAATATCTACTAAATAAATGTATGTCAAACATAGTCACCGAACAAGTTTTGATGCTGATTATCATGAAGAAAAAGAGATTGCAGAACAAAAACTAGATGTTTCAACACACTAGTTCATCTGGGTTAAGTCTCATTTGCAAAAGAATGGAATGGGAAAAAGAAATCCTGGGACCTGGGTTTGTCTCACGTGTGGCCTTTCTTTCTCTCCACACAGGGAAGTGATGCTGACATGGTGGATAAGAACAAGTGCTGCACTCTCTGCAACATGTCATTCACTTCTGCCGTGGTGGCTGATTCCCATTATCAAGGCAAAATCCACGCCAAGAGGTTAAAACTCTTGCTAGGAGAGAAGACCCCATTAAAGACCACAGGTACGTGTAGGAACAGTGATCATGCAGAGACCCTGAAAACCAAGTGCTGGCCTGCCATGCAGATCATGCTCCTCTTTCATAGGCAGTTGCCAGAACCAGAGTCCAGTGGTAGACGTCACTCAAAGCCTAAAGGATGGGTGGCTGACCTCAGCAGACCTTGCTTTCTAAATACCATTTCAGGTGCTCATTCTATCAGCCTGGCTCCTTCCGATGAAATAATGCATCAGCTTGCATCTGCTGAAGAGCTGTGTGCATTCTGCAAGATGTCTATCATGCCTACTGTGTATTATGTAAGATGTGATATCTATTCTGTTTTCTAGATTCCGTCTGCAATCAGTGTAGATCATGCATGCTATGTTATGTGTAATAGAGAGACCCCCTCTCAATGTCTGTATAAAGTAGGACATCATCCTTTTTTACCTGGAGGGCTGGGAGTAGCAGAAAGAAAAACTGTAATCTTTAAAACTGCTTTAGTGTTCCAAGAACTGATTTATTTTTTTTCCTGAGATGACATTCTCATCATCTTTGCAGGAGATCCTGTGATTCATCTTGCAGGAGATCCTGTGATTCAAGCCTATTAACTTTCACAAGTAAAAGCTTAAATATTGATAACCGATTATTTGACCTTCTAATTGCTTAACTAAAATAAATTCTTCAGAGGTCTATCAAATCATGAAACTAAAATACGGTCATAATTTAATCAAGATGGACTATTTGGACAAGATTTATGTTGTGACAGAAATGTGACCAAACAGGTTATAATCCGGAGAAGTTGGGGGCATATTTCATGGTGCCTACTCTTCCCATGCAATTGAAATTTAGCAGTACATTTTATCTTGCTGTCTAATGAATCATGCAGAAATTGTGGGTGTAATTATTTTTTAAATGGTATTTTGGAAACGGGAGAGAGTCTAAAACAATGCTTGACTTTTATCCCTACCACTGTTTTTCTTAAGAAAAGTGTATTATTTTACTAGAGAATCACAAGGAATTATTTTACTGTATTTTTCTGGTTAGTTTAACTAAACAGCATTGTTTTTATAAAGGGGGCTGTGACATTCAGGCCTAAGATGGGTTTGCAAAACACATGAAATCTGGAGACAAGCTCTGTGTTTGGGGGCACAGGTTGTGTGTCAGCATTTGACGAGCAGCCTGTCAATCGAAACTCCTGATTCTTGCTCCCTGAAAGGTTGCATATTCACCTTGTAACCTACTGTCCATCAAATCTCTTAAAATAGGCACCTCAAAAAAAGCTGTCACTGGAAACTTTTTACCTATTTCCTATGAATGAGTAACCAGCCCATTTGTTTTCTTTGCTGAAGCAGAATATTACTGTTAAATTAAATTTTGGAGGTAATGATGGAAGAGGAGAAGGTGTGTGTTTGTTTATCACATCAATTAGCAAATGGAGAGTTATTCTTTCAGAAAAAAAAAAAAAAATCGCCACATGGCAAAACTAGTTCTTCATGAATTTAAACAGTTTCAAGACAACTGAGCATCTGGTTGTTTTCCTGAATTCAAACACCCTCAGAACTGGGAACTAGAACTTGGGGGTAATTTGTTAGCTGTCATCAATATATTCCACAGGAAAAAGAAAAAACAAAGTACAGTCTTTACTTAATGGCTTACTCTTGGCTGTTCATGGGACTGGCTCAGCCCTCCCTGTTGCAAAAAGCAGGTTGGTAGGCAGGCAAGAAGGGAATGAATAGGGTGTGTTGCACCAACAGCTGTGGCTCATGTTGGGCCTGCCTTGTGCCAGCACCCCCTTCGCACCCAGCTCATACCCCCACTCTGCAGCATGCCCTTCCATCCATTCCCCTCTGAAGCTGCTTTGAGCAGAAAGGATCTTGGAAAGTAGCAACGGCAGACAGATCAGCGTGCCTAGGAAGCTAACCTAGCTGCTGGCTTGGGTTGGTGTCAACCCAGCTGTTGACAGGGAGCAGAGAAAGCAATGGCTCCTAATAGAGGGAGAGTAGTCACACATGAGGCAGATTGGTCAACAGGAGAAAAGGCATGCAAATGCATGCGATGCGTATACATGACAGCCTTCACAATGAAGACCAAAATGCAGTAGAAATTGATCATTTTTATAGTGAGGTTCAGCAAAGTAGGGGAATATATGATGGGTTGTACGAAAAGGGAACAATCTAATGCTGTTGGATGGAGTGGGGACACCCAGCAGGGCCTGTCTGTCTAGTCTTCTTCGTCTCTCTGGGCAGCACTCCCTCCTTCCGGATGTGGGGCAGGACCCTCTCTGGAAAGGGGGTCTAATGCCCTACTGTCAAACATTGGTCAGATAATTTCCTTTTTTTTTGAGATGGAGTTTCACTCTTGTTGCCCAGGCTGGAGTGCAATGGTGCAATCTTGGCTCACTGCAACCTCTGCCTCCCAGGTTCAAGCAATTGTCCTGCCTCAGCCTCCCAAGTAGCTGGGATTACAGGCATACGCCACCATGCCCGGCTAATTTTGTACTTTTAGTAGAGATGGGGTTTCTCCATGTTGGTCAGGCTGATCTCGAACTCCCAACATCAGGTGATTTGCCTGCCTTGCCACTGCACCCGGCCCGATAATTTCTTTATGGTCAGTTTTTACACAGAAAGGTGAGGGGAATGAGGGGAAAGTTAGAGTAATATTTTTAGGTTTTATGACTGGCTTTGGGGAGAAAGGGGTTCTAGTTTCTATGGCCTGCCTTGGAGAAGAGGGTTTCCAGGCTAGCCTTGGATGAGAATGGGACGGGGACAGGAGGGTAGGAGAATGTCAGAGAAAATCTTTGCTTCTGAGGCTGCTGCTTGGGTCTTCATCTTGAGGTATTATTTTCTGAGCCTCAACAGCAGAAGTAGGCATTAGGGGGATGTCCCAGATTAAGGGTTGAAGGCCTGATAGGAAGATGGCACCAGCATTAGAGGCTCTGGGCCCAGGGAGCACGCAGGTGAACCAGCAGTGTGCTGGCATAGGGAGATCGTGGCAGACAGTAGCAAGGCCTGCTGCAGTGCTGGGTTCTAGGAAAGAATAGGCTGTGAAGACCATGGCAGGACACCCCCATTTAATACAAACACACTGGGCTGGAGTCCATGCCTAGGGAACAAAACAGGAACTGAATTCTAGCCTTAGAGTATAGGTTGGGGCTTGGTCTCAAGTTACTGCAAGTACAGGAGAAAGACCTGGAGACACTGGAAAAGAAAACCCGCTCTGTGGCCCCCTGAGCTATCAAGTGCAGCTCCCCGAATGGAGTCCGGATGCCATCTTCCCTGGCTGTCTACAGCCACACCCAGCAGCAGCTTCTAAGGGCTCCACCCCCCACATGGTGGTTGCCTTGTGCTCCTCTAGGAAAGGCTCTGCCTAATTAACCAAGTTGGCTTCAAATTGTTTCTGTAATAAAAACAAAAGGAAAAAAAAAACCGTAGAAAAGACAATCAACTGAATCAAGATGCAAGAGAAACAATTCGACTCAGGTATGCTGCCCTCACCCCACTGAATAACAGGCTCTTGAACTGCAGTGACTTCTGTGTTGGAATAATTGAACCACAGCTCATTGCTTCTGCCAGCTACTTTGATGAGGGTGAGCAGTTGGGATCTGTGAATCACTACCTTTCACCTCCTCAAGCTGCACTTTGATCAAGCATCCTCTGGGTCTCCTGCAGAATGAGTTGCCACTTGAGTTGCCTTGTCCAGATGGGTGCATATTTACTAGGATTTCTGAAATGCTTGGCAGAGCTGCTGGAATAACACTCATTCATTTACATATTGTCTGTGGCTGCTTTTATGCTGCAGTGGCAGAATTGAGTCGTTATTACAGGGAAGACCCAGGCCACAGAGCCGAAAATATTTGCTTATGTGACTCTACATAAAAGTTTGCTAACTCCTGATCTAGATACTGGGTGATCTTGAAGAACATGCAACAGGGAGACTCACAACAGGTGATGGTGTGAGTTTCCATATAAAATGGAAGCAGTCTTCCAGATTGTGTACCAGTCAGGAGCTGGGGAGGTACCTGGGGGAGGGAATTGATGTAAAGGATGTGACTGACAGCAGGCTCATACCTGTAATTCCAACATTCTGGGAGGCTGAGGCTAGAGGATTGCTTGAGTCCAGGAGTTTGATACCAGCCTGGGCAATGTAGTGAGACCCTTTCTCTACAAAAAATTAAAAATTAGCCAGGCATGGTGGCACATGTCTGTAGTCCCAGCTCCTCAGGAGGCTGAGGTGGGAGGATCAGTTGAACCTTGGAGGCTGATGCTGCAGTGAGCCGAGGTTGCACTATTGCACTCCAGCCTGGGTGACAGAGGAAACCCTGTCTTAGGGAAAACAAGAAAAAAGACCCCAGCCATTGGGTTTAGGGCACACCTTAATCCAGTATGAGTTCATTTTAGCTTAACTAGTTATAGCTGCAAAAACCCTATTTCCAAATAACTCGACATTCTGAGATTCTGGGGGACATAAATTTGAGGGAACACTATTTAACCCAGTATATAAGCAAACTCCAGTTAACTGCTGGCAGCTGGCAAAGATCACAGGCTCTGACTCTGTGCCTGCCAGCTCGTGATTCTTATCCCCCAACCTCTTTTTTTAATGATAAATCCATATCAGCAAGATCTCACTCAAAATCCTGAAGAAAACATAATTTAACTGGTCTCTTCAGAAACTTTCTTTTGAAGAAAATATGAATGGGAAGAAATCTGATGTATGGAAAAAAATCCCTCAACTATAGGTATTCTCCATTTTCCGCCATTCATCAAAGTGATTTTTAAGATTATGCATAATCTGAATGGTTAAGTTCTATCCTGCATTAATAAGAACATTCATCTGTGTCTTTAGCAGAGACTTTGCTTATCTGACACGCATTTGCTTCTTATCTTCCCCAGACTTGCAATTGATTGTGTGTTAAGGCCTGGCTACAAGATGGAAAAGAGCCGTTCAACTGCATTAGACTTTGTGTGAACAAGAAATAAGCCTGTATTGTGATACTTTGTGGTTGTATGATATTACAGGAGAGTCTAATCTATCCTGGGGCTACATTATCACTTAAAGTTATTGTTTCAGTTATAAGCTTTTATGAACACATCTATCGTTCATAGTGAAAATGGATATGAGTGCAATCTTTCATATAATTCCCAGACATCGTTAGCCTGACAAGTAATGACATCAAATTTAGCAATAACCTTTCTTTCATTTTTGACCCTTCAAAGTTTGAAGTGGCCCTAGGGTTATGCGTGTCTTAACTAACAAGGCTGGATGGATGGAGAACCATTCTGAGGTATGCTCTGCAGGGACCATAGTTATTACTGCCTCTGTTCATGACTGCACCTCTGGGCACATAGTAGGCATTTAATTAGTACTTGTTGGATGTGTAAAAATTGGAAGCATACACTAGAATAATGGTACGTAGTTAAGTGTCTACAGTTTTATTTTCAAATTAGTTACCTTGGTTATTTAAATTTTAGTCAAGTATGATGGTTAAAAAAAAAAAACAACAGAGGTTTTCCAATTTAACAGGAATTAGCATTCCCGTCCACTTGCTTGATCTTACAAAACTCCTCTCTTTGTGAAATAGGTGATATACAGAATAACAGAGGCCACAGACAGAGGCCATAAAGTCAGACCCAGTTTTAAATTCTGCTTATGTCCACGGGGACGTTCACAAGTGGTTTTAATTCTTCAGCCCTCAATTTGCTATGGGTAAAGTGCCTCACTATAAAAATTCCACATTGCAGAACTATTATAGTGACGCAGAAGATATAAGTAAAATACTTGATATAGTGCCTGTCACACAAATTAAGTGTGGAATGGATGTATTATTGTATGTAAATACATACAAGTGTATGCACACACACAGTGGAGACTCATTGTTTGAGGATTCTGTATTGATGAATCCACTATGATTTATTTGTAACTCCAAATTAATACTGCTGGTGCTTTTGGGGTTATTCCCAGACGTGTGAAATTGTGAAAAATGTGAGTCATGCCAAGTGCACATTCCCAGCTGAGGTTGAACACGGTGACATTCTGCCTTCATGTTTCAGCTCTCATTTAGTAAACAAGTCTCTCTCTCTCTCTTTTTTTGTAGTCTATTTAGTGCCACGTGTTTTTCACTTTTTGTGCTTTTTGTTGGTGGTTTTTCCATTTAAAATGGCCCCCAAGGGTAGTGCTGAAATGCTGTCTAACGTTCCTAAGTAAAAGAAGGCTGTGATGAACCTTACTGAGAAAATAAGCTTCGTTCAGACATGAGTTACAGTGCCATCGGTGGTGTGTTTAAAATTAATGAACCAAACATTCATATTAAATTAGACATAGTTAAGCAGAAACATACATACATCAAGGTTGTCTATTGATTGATCAAAATCTTGTAACCACAAATTCCTAGGAACCTAACCCTGAATTTCTCCTAGGAGCAAATGTTCAGTATTTGCTATTTCAGTGTTCGTGGTAACTTTGTAAAACGTAACTATCATGAATAACAAGAATGGACTATATTCATAGCAAAAGTACATTCTATTCATTACATTTATATAAAATAAGTTTCAAAAAGCCTGTTTATCTATCAACAATTAAATAAGAATATATACTATTTAAAAGATTCTGGATGGGGTGGTGGTGGTGGTAAAACTACATATAGTTGAATAGACTGAATCTAGCTTCATAATGAAATCCATAATCATAACTGATAATTGTGAAGATGTTATGCAGAAACAATACATGCATTGTTTCACCTAATCTTCATAAAAAGCATGAAGCTTACAGTATTATTGTATCTAATTTACTGAAGAGGAAATAGACCCTGCAGGCTAACTTGCCTGATTTTATATTGTTAAGATACAGAATTGGAAGTCAAGCCCAGAACCTTTGATTTGCAGAGTCCTGCACCTTTCTTTCATTTCTAGCAATACATAATGTTTCATAAAATGATTTACTGATATTTGCTCACCTACTGAACAGAACATTTCAAAATCCAAGGCTCTCGCTAGGTGGACTGGTAGCAACAAAGACAGATATTTATACACTTTAAAAATCAAGTATTTCTTATTTGCAGGAACAGTAAACAATGTAAGAAAAGGAACAGATGAGCAATGATCTCGTTCATTGCATGTGTCGTAAGTGTGTTTATTGTATATTCCTCTTCTTAAATCTTGTTAGTTCTCTTCTTTCTTTCCTTATTTCCTGTTGAAAATGAGAGAGACAGAGCTTCAGAACTTTTCCATAAATTTCCATGCCAGACACAGAATTGCTTATTTCAGTTCTCTGTTGAATAAGTAAGGATCAGGGTATTCTAGATCTGTTTGAAAGTTACATAAATTCAAATTTTGAATAATATATGCACTCTAGGTTCAATCAGCACCTCATATTTGCATATAAGATTTTATACACCATAGCAGTTCTTTCATCTGAATCAGGTTATTTGGTTTGTGAGGCATAATCTGTCTAGATGCTTGTTTTAATAGATGCAAACAATAGTTTGTCAAACAGGCACGTCGTAATAGTGGTGCATTTTCTTTTAAATTAGGAAAGCTGGCATGTTCTGAGGCATCATCTCTTGATCAGTGCATTTGTTCCAGTGATGTTTTTGGCTTTTCTAAGCTTATAAATGTAAGTAATAGATTCACAGAATTGCAGAGCTGGAAGGGGCTTAGTGTTTGTTATTTTAGCTATCTCAGATTCTTTGCGAGAAAACTAAAGCCCAGAGGGGTGAAATCATTTACCCAAGGTGATGCAAGTGGCTGACAGCAAAGACATTTCTCTTGCAGTGACGATTCCCTGGTGTCACTGACGGGAGAAACCATGCCAGTTAGTCCATGACTGTCCTACAATGAGTAGGATTTAAATCCATTAGCAGTGTGAGGTGAGCTGAATTCTTTTGGCCATAATTTTCATGCACTGGGTCATAGTAAGCTTGGGGCAGTGATTAGATCAAGACTGCCTCAGTTTTTGTTTTATGGTTGATAACTAATGAAACAAGAGATCAATGATTGGATCAAACTAAAGATTTTAACAAGGAGCCTACTGCTTAGGTGATTTTCACAAATCTTTTTCAATACCATAAACTTGCTTTTCTCTTTTGAGTGATCGCATGGTGGTGTAAGACAGTTGATGATCTCAGCAGCTTTTATGATGTGGTTATACCTTTATTTCAGAAATTATTCTTTGACATACTTTTATAAAGGAAAATAGTAGAGCAATAAAATAATCAATTTCCTGTGCATACTCTGAAACTGTCAACAGAAAACATGGTCAGGACTTGGAAGCCATACACAAAATGCATTACTATTCAGAAAAAAAGTACAAGTGAAAGATTTTCTGGCAAAAACTCCTGAATCATCTATTAAAGATAAGAACCCTAAAAGTGTCTAGTCTATAAAATTGAGAAGACACTCATAAAGTAAGCATTACACCTGAAATAATTGGTAGTAAATGTCCCAAACTATATTCTCATTCTTTGAAATATCTATACATTTTAAACATCAGCCTCAAAATTCTTGCTTAATGCCCAGATTGGCTTCTTTAAGAATCAGTTACAATAGGTGCCAATTACTGCCTGGCATTCGAGTGCAATTAATATAACATTTTAAAATATTTTTTTAAATCCATGTAAATTACTTCTGCTCTCTGACCCTGAAGGTTGGTGAGAAGGCTGGCCTTAGCCGTTCACTGGGGTACCCTCTCCCTCTTCAGAGCCAGGCAAAGGGTGAAGTCTTGACCTGTGGACTCTGGCTACTTTATGATCTCACCCAGGATGCTGTTGTGTTCTCGGCCTCCGCAAGCTGGAGGTCCAGCCCTGGGACTCCCTTAGAAGTAGATTTTAATCATCTGTTTTCCTACATGGGCCAAATCTTTTCTGTGCCAACGTAGGCCATGGAAAAGGAGAGCAAGGTCCCATGAGCAGCATTCCTAGGGAGGTCCCACCACCTTGGATATACTGTTTTTAAGCTGCCCAGGTCTCTATTGAAAGTTGCAACTCCCTTTTTTCCTAGTCCCCAAGAAGCCAATTACTTTGCCAACGACAGGCCTATCCCTCTTTAACATTCAGATCCTTTTGCCTTTCAGACAACGCAACACAAATCCATTTGCTCATTCTCTCTTAGGGAAGGGGAAAACCAGACTTCAGGGCCTAGCTCGCATTTTGGAATGGAATGCAAAAATTCCTCTCATATCAATGAAGTGAGCCTATAAGAAAACAAGACATCTAATTTCTCGATAGGTTACTCTGCTATGTAAATTGTCAACGAGACACAGACGCCTAGAATGTTCACTTACTGAAAACAGAAAGATGAAATTTAATGTATTTTCCTCACTTTGTCAGCTTCCAGAGAGTTTGTTTCTCTTGTGTAGGATTTCCTGCTAAGTGATTTCCTTCGATTGTTTATTGAGCATTCAGTAGTTTATGGCTCTAATTGTGAATCCACCTAAGGATTTTAAGGGGTATTTTGGCCATCTTGAAGTACCATGAATTGTAAAGGGGAGATGAAAGGGTCCCGATGAAGTTTATTTTATTTTTATTTTTATTTTTTTGAGACAGAGTCTTGCTTTGTCTCCCAGGCTGGAGTGCTGTGGCACGATCTCAGCTCACTGCAACCTCCGCCTCCTAAGTTTAAGCGATTCTTCTGCCTCAGCCTCTGGAATAGCTGAGATTCCAGGCACATGCCACCACGCCCAGCTAATTTTTGTATTTTTACTAGAGATGGGGTTTCATCATGTTGGCCAGGCTGGTCTTGAACTCCTGACCTCGTGATCCACCTGCCTGGGCCTCTCAAAGTGCTGGGATTACAGGTGTGAGCCACCTCACCTGGCCTACTTTATTGTATTAAATTTGTTGTTGTTGCTCAGTTGCATTGAAGAACTAAGCAACAAAGTTTTTGCATCCCTTTTTGGAGGCAGCAGTTCTTCTTGTTCGTGGTACTGGCTGAAGACGTAATCTGGGCATTCTGAGTGCAATTCTCAAAACTATAGAAATCGGTAAGTCTTTGGAAGCCAGGGGTCCTCAGTCATCTAAAGGAGGGATTGCTGCTGTCTTGACACCTGTTGAGATCACTTAACTGAGAAGCAGGAGATGGGTTGAAGGCCTACCTGTGAATTTTTGCTGTCATTATGTCATGATTAGTGCAGACTGCTAATCATTAGTGTCTTCATTTTGCATTTCACTCAACAGAGTAGATGAAATCTTAATACCTGGCCCTTTCTTTTTCAGTTAGCAAAACTAATATATCAAGAATGCTGATGAGCAGGCAAGGCAAGGACTTTCTGTGGTATGTAAATGAACCTTGAGTCCATCCTTTTTGACACAAAGGGAGGTTTTATTTGTAGTCAAAGTCAGTCAGAGAGAAAGCGGTCCATACATCTGATGAATCCTGATAATTCTATATTCAAAAATTGTGCTTTTTTTTTTTTTTTTCTTTCTGAGATGGAGTCTTGGTCTGTCACCAGGCTGGAGTGCAGTGGTGCAATCTCAGCTCACTGCAACCTCGGCCTCCCGGGTTCAAGCAATTTGCCTGCCTCAGCCTGCTGAGTAGCTGGGACTACAGGCGTGTGCCACCACATCCCACTAGTTTTTTATGTTTTTTAGTAGAGACGGGGTTTCACCATGTTGGCCAAGATGATCTTCATCTCCTGAGCTTGTGATCAGCCCGCCTCGGCCTCTCAACGTGCTGGGATTACAGGCGTAAGCTGCAGTGCTCCACCCAAAAATTGTGCTTTTTTTAAAAAAATTATATTTCATCCAGAGTGTAGGGTATGGAATGACTTCTATCTAGACATTCATGAATCTTGAATTACCAACATATCCATCTCTCTGTTTCTGGTAAGATTCTATTTGACTCTTTCTCATTGTCTGGTATGGTTTACCCAATATCTCCCCCTCCCCCATCAGATATTAATAATCCTTAATTCTATCAACCTCCCAGGACCACCCTCCCCAGGGACAGCCAGCATGCCTTCACATCGGGGATCTGCTCCCTTCAGCTCCCTCTCTTCTCTGTTTCAGAGCTGTTTTTCAGCAGCTTTGGGAAACAGCTGGCCATCAGTCCAAATCCTGTCACCTTCTATGTGTCTCAAGTGTCATTAAGTTGTATTTCAGCCCTCGTCTTCTGGCTAAGTAACTCCACATCCTTTATCCTGCCTCATACACCTTTCTTCCTTATACCATCTCTCTGGCTCTTATATATACTTTCTATCATTCTGCAAAACATCCTGGATGGCTTTGAAGGAATCTCTGATTGCTGGAATGTCAGCAAACTTATGACCAGCTACAGGAACCTGCTACCACTAGCGCACGAGCTTTTCTGACTCACTCTTACCAGCCACCCTTCCCGCCTCATGTCCTCCACAGCCTGGCAGTGTGCGACTGAGCAAAGAACAGGGTGCAGCAGTCAGGGGATCTGGGTTCTAGTCTTAGTTTTCTCTATGGTCAAGATGCCAGAAAAATAACTTCAGCAAAACAGACAGTTTTAATCCTCACAACAAGAGTATGAAATAGAACCACTAGGAAACATTCTCACTTTAGGTAAAATAACCCACCAGAGTTGTGATTTGAATCTAGTTTTGGTTTTATTTCAAAATGATAGTTCATAATATTATTTTCTTTGTACCTTTTTCTCTTTTGTTTTCTAAAAATTATTATTACTTTTATTTTTCTTAAATTTGTAGAGACAGGGTCTCACTCTGTTGCCCAAGCTGGAGTTCAGTGGCGTGACCACAGCTCACTCAGCTTCCTGGGCTCAAAGGATCCTCCCACCTCAGCCTCCTGAGCAGCAGAGACTACAGATGTGCATCAGTATACCAGGCTGATTTTAGTTGTTTTTTTCTTTTCATTGAGACAGGGGTATCTCTCTGTTACCCAGGTTGGAGTACAGTGATGGTAGCTCACTCAAGCCGGGAATTCCTGGGCTCAAGAGAACCTCCTACTTCAGCCTCCCAAGAATCTGGTTGTGCAGTCTCACAGTGTTGTCAGGCTGGTGTCAAACTCCTGGTTTCAAGCGATCTTCCCACCTAGGCCTCCCAAAGTGCTGGGATTACAGGTGTGAGCCACTGTGCCTTGTCAGTGATTTTTTTTTTTAAAGAATGCACATAGACTTCTGTAGAATTAATACATCTTGATAAAATAGTTCTGAGAAATTAGTTCAAAATATGTCCATTTCAGACTTTAAGCTCTATGGGGTCATGGATGGCCATCTATATCTAAGGCAGGGCACAATGCCAGAACATAGCTGAATGAATGAAACATGACTATACGAATATTTGGTATGGTTAAGGTGCAAGTGAAGCCCATGCCCTACGCTGTTGCTTCAGTCTGTGGGTTCCCAGTCCTGTCTGCCCATTGGAGGTACCTGCAAAGCTTATCATCTCTCATGGCTGGGCCCTACCCCAGGGCATTCTGAGCTAAGCAGCCTAAGTGGGTCTGGAGTACTTGAGTGTCTAAACATCCCCAAGGTGATTGTGACAGGAACTGAATCCAGTGCTTTCCTAATTTAATTTGTGTTTGAGTCACCTGAGGCTCTTGTAAAATGCAGATTCTTATCCAGTGGTCCAGGATGGGGCCTGAGATGGGCTTTTTATAATAAGCTGCCTAGTGCTGCGGATGGTCTTGGTGGGTGGTGCACACGTCCTCACTGGCTGTTAATGACACACTTGTCCTAAAAATCCCTCAAAATAAATCATTCGTATTCTCTCTCATGCCCTCCCTTCTGACTGTGGCAATAATGAAGTGTGCAATTTGTGGCCAATCCATAGTTAAATTAAAGATTGTGGGTGACACCCCTGAATAGTTCAGGCTCTAGGTAGGCTTCTGCTCCCCCAGGGACTGAATTAGCCTAGGGATTTTCCAACATTAGTCTGCAAGGTCTTATCTGCCCTAAAATCAACTTCCCCCTTTGCAGTGCTTCTTTGCCTATCAGACTCATTGCTCCGTTTGAGAAGGAGTGGTGTAGGGGTGCGGTCTTCAAGCCCTCAGGACCAGGGTACTTTCTTGCTTTCACATTTAATACTCTAAATTCTCTCAATCTTGGTGATGGCAGGGACCTGACATGATGGAGCAGAATAGCCCCATCTACCTCACATCTGATCTCGAGAATTCTAAAGTTGCTTTGAGATTTCACAGACTGACTCGGAAAAGCAGTTCCCAAATGCCAGTTGAGATCAAGTGTTTTATTTCTAGATTAAATTCAAAGTGATACATGCAAAATATATGCATCGCTAATATTCATCCTTTAAATACAAAATAGAGCCAATTTTCATAGCTTGCAAACCATGGGTTATTAAGACCAATGTTATTTTTAGGGAGATATGCTTAAGGCAACTCAAAATGGAGGTTCAATAGAGAAACCACAAGGTCCCTTTTTTGGAGGCAAGGGATGGTAGCTGAAGAGTGGGTGTAGACACAGGCATTCCACTCACAGAATGGAACAGCACCAACTTCGCTAAATTCATTCTAAAATCACAGCTTTCTTCTAGCCCAGGACAAAAGGCCACCCTCTTTGTCTCTCTTCCTCTAAACTTAGCTTGCACTTTCTCTCTGCTGTGCCTCTGGCACTGATCACTTTTCTCATCTTTGAATTCTCTATAAATATTCATAGGATATAAGAAATGATCCAGGAAGCTGGCTCTCTAGTTGAATAGCTAATGCTGCGGGATAAGTAAATCATTCCCCACCCCTGAGCACGGGGTATGGATTAGATGACTGGGAAAGGCTGGAAGAATTAAAAGAACCAAAGCTGGTTTCAGTTCCCAGGGGTCAGTGGACCAGTCTTCCAGCCCCTATAGGATAATGCCTGTGATCCAAGGGATGCCGCCAGCTCAGTACTCCAGGAGCAGCACCTTCAGCGGGCATTGAGAGTGTCAGTGGGTCAATCAGTTCCTGTCGGGGCAGCCCACGTTGTCCATCTGGAACTCTGTGTTAAATGTGGGGTTTGATGTTTATGAGGAAAGGCAATCATCATTTCTAGCAGTGCCCAATTAGCAGATTGTGGATTCTTCCCAAGCAATGCGCAAAGAAGGGAGAAAGGTGAAGTCATAACTCTTAGTGTTTCTAAAAGTTTACCACAGTCTTAATGTCTCTGTTCTTTTTTTTTTTTTTTTTTTTTTTTTTTTTGGTGTTCCCTTAGGTCCAAAGAAATGCCTAATAAGTAAGTTTATTAAATAGCTAGGTCCAAACAACTTAAACACTTATGTCCCAATAATTTAGTAGCCATCTGTGTAAGGCCGATAGCCTCAGCGGGAGCCAGATGGACAATACCCACCCCCTCTGCACCTGATAACCCCATTATCAGGAGGCCGGACGTACGACTCAGCGCCTGCCTTCTCCATGCGGGCTCCCCACACCCACTCCTGCATTCCACCCCTAGCCCCACCCTGAGCACTAAATCATGCTCTCAGCCCAAAATTCAAAAATCCCGCCGAGAGCCTGACCAATGGCAGCCTGCCAA